>CAJNSZ010000595.1:0-67086 GCA_905329745.1 Rotaria sp. Silwood2
CCAGCTTTATACAAATAAAATAAACACAAAATTGTGAAAAACTATGAAAAAATCAGATCAACAAAAAATCCGATTTTTATGTCATTCAACCCCGATGGGTCAAAAATGACCCATTCTACATCTCCACAGTGAAATGACTTCGTTCAAATTTAACCCTACCAATGTCATATTGAGCACTTATATAAGCTATTTCCATAGTCGACTCAACGACAGCTCCGCTGGATTAGTGCCGGGGGTACAGGGTTAAGTAAAACGCAGTAAGTCTTTTCGAAACTAAATCGGCATTGTGTTTGTACCTTAAGAAGACTCACTGAAGCCCTTCCTTTGGAGACAACCCTAACTTTCCAACAAAAAGGCGAAATTTAGCCGAGTAATCAAAGACATGTCCATATTACTATCCTCTTATTCGTGTATATTTCATGACTTTCTACAGATTTTCAAATTCCGCAAAAACCTTCTTATTCATAGCATCAGTATTAGAAAAACATTCATATACGATTTGAATAGCACCGATAATTCTATCTTATTTTCACTTGCTTGTTCTGAGAAACTCGACTTGTGTCTATGATCAATATTAGAAGTCAATGTATTTGTTTCCCATAGAAGTGAATGATTCCATGTTTAAACTTATGGAGCGTTTTATGCTAAGCACAGTTCTCCATGAAAAAATTGCTCATTCTCTTCATTGATTCAAGACATCTTTTCTGATCTTCTGTATATTACATAGAGACCCATAATCTCATCGGGTCTGATGGCAGTCATTGGTCGATATCGATATCATCTACTTTATCCTTTGCCTCTTTATCTTGTTTCGTCATTGCTTTATCATGTGTGTATTCCTCTGTAATATTCATTCTAATGGTTGTCTTTCCTATTTTCTCATTCATAAATTAGCATTTGTTAAATGTGCAATAGTTACACCCTGTAGATATCAGATACCTCAACGAATACAATTATGAAAGGTAATAAGAACCTATCTATGCAGCTTTATTGTTAAAAAACTCATAATTCCATTAATCCTTGATGATTTTTCATATGTTTGCATTTATGTGAAGCTATATATGTGAAACAGCTGAAAACAAATGAAGCAAAGTTTTTTCTTTCTTCGAGCAAAATTTAGTTGATCCTTTAGTTTTCCCAAAATAACGCGATAATTTATCTGTTGAATGAAGTGGCATGCAAGAAAAAATGCTCTCCGACTTGCAGCGTTGCTATGGTGTTAGTCACATCTGTGAAAGAATGTCTTGACTGTAATAGCTTTGTAAAATTCTAAATAGATGAGCCTTGGCAGTTCGTTTTGACTATCACCAAATGATAACACGAGGTCGAATTAAGAGTGTAATTTTCTCCTTTTTCTCTGATTAGACATTACAAGCTTCATCACTTCTCAATATCCATCAATGCTGACTAACGCAAGCGAACAGTTTTGTCGAGTGGGTGACTGTTCGGATTCAGCCTACTATTATCAAGCGTTTCGTTTGAACATCTCTACTGCTGGATACTATTCTTTCAAATCGATCAGTAAAATGGATACTTACTGCTATATGTACAACAACAGTTTCGTTCCTCGTGCTCCGTCTCAAAATGCAATAGTAAGCAATAATGACGATGCCGGCAATCAGCAATTCCATTTATACATTTGGCTTGATAATGGGACAGTATACTATTTGGTCATAACCACAAATAATCCTATCGTCACAGGACGATTTACCGTGATTGTAACCGGTTTAGCATTAGTGACATTTTCACCGACGAATACATCAGGTAAGAGCCCGATTTATTTCGGAGCACTTCTTTACTTAAACAAAATACTGATGAGAAGATGAATGTAATATATAAAGATATGGAGGGTAATGAATACACCACCGTAGATAAACTGATCTAGAGCAGTGACACTGTAACTTTAAGCTTGTAGTGATAACTTGTTAGAATTGTATTAAAAATAATTTAAACTCAAAACTTATGATTGAAACACTAGGAGGAAACGGCAGACTTTTGCACTTCAAGTTACTTTATGCTACTTTGAAGTACTTCGAGCTACTTCACGCGTATTTTGAGCTACTTTACAGGCACTTTGAGCTACTTTAAGCTACTTTGACCTATTTTGACCTACTTTGAAGAACTTTAAACTAATTTTGTACTTTGTTGTACTTTTCTACCTCAAGTCTGCCGTTTCCCCCTAGTTGAAACAACACATTTGAAGTAAAACTCTTTACTGAACGTTTAGATACCAGACATTTAACTTTATGTTAAAATGAAAGCAAGAATCCTTCAGAATTTCAACTACAGAAAAGGTACAATTTACAGTAGACATTATGGCAAAAATGTTTTTTGTAAAAGAAGGATTGGATCCAATTTGAAACAGAGTTTGTTTAATTTAAAAACCAATTGTGGCGAAAAAAATAATTTCTCCTTGACTATTTCCATGTGACGTCAACCGTAAAAACATAAAGTATTTAAAAAATCTTCTTTTGTGCATGGTTTTGTAGAGCTTTTTACTCTGATCATTTTGGTAAAAAAAAGTTCTAGATTTTCTTTAGGAATAGCGATACTATGATCAAAATATTGAAAACTCGAAAATAGTTGAAAATACATGCATTTTATTGAATTTTTTAATAGAGAATATTTCATGATGGATGCCGTTTTTTTTCTGCATTTTTTCACAGAATATGCAATAAAATTATATATTCTGATAGCCCGAGAGCCAAAGTACAAGAAACGATGAATTTTGAAGCTTTTTTGCCAATAAGATCGACGACTATTCAATAATAATCAGTCAGCGAATGACTACGAAAAATACCAAAAAAGTCTGTTAGCATTACTCAAAATGGCTATATTCTGAGAAACTGTGGTATAGTGGGTTTTGTAGAGCGAAGTTTGCTCTACAAAATCCTATACTTCATTTTTCATTTAAAGTCGAAAAGTCTGAGTTAATCTCAACGGAACATTTTTGATAGCATTGATCATAAAATGAAGAAGCTCATACCCTTGATAGTTTTTAAATTTTTTCTGTTCGACCTGAAAATTATACTGAACACCTATTTTAACGAAAGAACATGATTGATTGATACTAAGACACGTGTTAGTAGCAAATAAGTTTCACTGATAATAATAATCTTTGCTCTTGGATCAATCCATGAGAAAAGCGCATTTTATTTCTTAAAGCTTGCTTACAAGCAGACTCATATCAGTTGTATGATGCCTTACTCGCTGTGCAGCTTAACTGATTATGCAGTCATCCGTAAAAATGATCATCTGAAAAAATTTTGGATGTAAATATACTGCTCCTTCGAGAGCGAGAGTTGATGGCGTCTACCCATCACTGGTTGAACAATGAGCGATGCAATTATATCTTGCCAATCAACATTTAACTTGTTTCCCATTTTTGCGAAGACAGTAAGGTATGAAGGATGCGGAAAAGAATGCTTGTAGCATTGAACCATCATCTCTTGCTGTGTCAGATTGATTTCAATGACTTGAGCAAGATGTCGTTTATCATCGCGCTCGAGAATAACGAAGTTTTGTATAGAAATATCTCGTCATGCATTAATGTGTCGTAAAGAAGACTGTTTTTGTTCGGCTCTTTGATCGCTCTGAAGAGTGAATATGTGAGCATCCAGAGAGTTTGACGTTCGTCGACAGAGAATAGTACCATCATTTCCTGCATCGAATTGATGAAACATGCGAATACCTTTGATCCGTCCTTATGAACAACTTTATGTAAATTTTTGAAAAAAAAACTAATTGTTTACCGTTTAGCTGGTCCCATCGATGAGTAAGGAAGTCTTTTGTAACACGTTCGACAACATCACGCTTTAAATAGTCAACATTGGTTGGTGGTTCACTGGCGTTGTTTACTTTTGCAACGTTGTCGTTAAACGCTTTGGTGAAGTTAAAAAAATCGTCTACAGTCGAAAGTACTGTACCAGACATAAGTATAGACCGATTGGCGCTCGACTTCACTGAGGCTCCGATCCCGTCACACGGGCCTTTACCGTGCCCACTTGCACAGAATGTCCAGCAAGCTTCTATGTTAAAATCATCTTTATGATACATTAAGTTTATCATATTCAGGTGATTTTTAAAATGGGCTGGCGCCCCGTCACTAAAACAAAGAGAAGTTTTTACTTGGGTTTTTCGATAGTAAGAAAATACCTCAAATAGTTAATTTTGATGATCTGAGTATAATATTTCTTCAGAAAATCAACAATGAGACGTTGGGGACAATAAACAAAAGCTGTATCATGGCGCATATAGTCGCTAATGACGGCTATGTTCTTGTGATCGTTTCCGATTTTAATGTTGATGGTGAAAATCGTGGATTGTTGATTGTTCCAATGCGCCACTTGAACCTCCCTTTGTCTCATAAATGTATAATTTTCCGCTAATCGAGCTGTACGACGATGTATGATAAATGACTTGATCTCAGTCGAATGTTATTGATGCACGTGCGTTGTTCTCTATTGCAGTAACTATGCAATAAGAATAACGTCCATTCGTCATCAATTTCGTTCAGTAAAGATGTAATCGTTCCACGAATTTGATGAAGATCAACTTCTTTATTGTTTGTCTTTCATAATGACCATGACCATATATCATCTTGATCAATCATATCGAAATGGTGCTGAAGAATTGATGAAGGAGATCTATTATTGCATTCATCACAAAAACCTAAGAAGCAATCTTCGACAGGAGTATTGCAAACAACCAAGTCGATTAAATTCGGAACAATAATCTTGGTTAAATTGTTATTTGCACGCGGTTTCTTCTGAAACATAATTATTAAATGCCTGTAACACAACAGAACAAGTACATATATTGTTCTATGCTTTTAAATAATAGTCAGAGTTACCTGTACTAAAAGACTCACATTCCATGAGTTTGACACATGCATGTCTCATGTGGACAAGATATTTTGACTTGACGGGGCTTAAGCGAATAGAAAGTTGATTTGCTAACTTTGACTGTTGGATAATCGTTGTAAAACTTTCGGTAAAGCTTCTTGGATAGGCATTTTCATAAATCGAACCGGTACAAGTTCATTCTTTATCTTTAGTACATCCTTCGTATAAGAGGAAATACGACTTATACCGTCTTGCAAATAGAATTGTACGACTAACTGAATTGTGTCTTTATCAAGAGCTTTATTTCCTCGAGAGTATTCGGGAAAGGCAAGAACTTCTTTTTCTCGACGAAGTAAGATAGCTTGTCGAGCTTGATGACCAGTGGATTCGAACCACTGAGAAAGCGTGAATGCCGTCCCAGTTCGCTGGAGCAATCGTCATTAAACGAATTTGCTCCTCGTCAGTACTTTTTTTGAATAGTTCCTTGAGGCCATGTAAAAGCTTGTTCGATTCGTCGACTTCAAATGAATACGGATTAGGATCGTGTACTTGAGGATTATTATTTTCCAGAATGTCACATAATTTGCGAAGATATCGGTAGACGTCATCAACTTGTTCTCGGATTTTCTTGAAACGACGACTATGATAAACAAACAATTAGTTCTCAAAAGAAAATCACAGGAAACTTACTTATCTAGAATTTTTTCCATTTTAAGCAGCTCAAACACAGCGTTGAGTTCTTCTTTCGCTGATTATTTTGTGTGCAGCTTTTCTTCAAAAGATGGAAGATCAATGTTTTCCGAATCACTTCTCATATAATCTGTAGCCATTTGATCTGCAAATTCAATATCCATCTCTTCCAAATCGAATGAATCATTTGAAATATCCGGCAAGAAATTGTAACATGTTTGGCATACTTTATCACCTGCCTTAAAAATTACCGACGTTCATTCCGAATTAGATACGATTTATTTATTGAATATTTCGGCTTGTGTCACATTAATAATTCTCAGGCCTTCAGGATGTGTCGGTTTTGATCCTAATCGAGTTGAATTGACATGTGACGGATGAGGACACCAATGTTTCTTTCGATACGGCATGCTTGGAATTCTTTCAAATAGTATCTCGTAATCAACCAAAATGTTTTATAAAAGCAATAATCGGAATGACTGATATACCCAAGAGTAACTGATAATTATTGGATCGAACTTATAATAGGCCCTCTACAATAATTCGTAGTTAATATTTATAATCGAATTCATATTACGTAGTTCGTAGCGCAGTATTAACATTTTCTCATACAGTGAGATGTCACAAGACTTCATGTCACACTCAGCATCGTTGATTGCAAGAAATGTCTTAATGTCGGTCAATCATGTTCTTTTGCTAAAATAGGTATTCAGTATAATTTTCAGGTCGAACAGAAAAAATTTAAAAACTATCAAGGGTATGAGCTTCTTCATTTTATGATCAATGCTATCAAAAATGTTCCGTTGAGATTAACTCAGACTTTTCGACTTTAGATGAAAAACGAAGTATAGGGTTTTGTAGAGCAAACTTCGCTCTACAAAACCCACTATACCACAGTTTCTCAGAATATAGCCATTTTGAGTAATNCATATAAAACACCATCATTTATGTTCACTTCATAGACACAAACAACACCATCATAACCAGCAACAAATAATTTTAATGTTTTATTTAATCCTAACAATAAGAAGAAAAAAAAAGAAAAGATCGAAACATAAATATGAACATTAAATAAATCTTTGTTTTATAATTACACATTCATAGCTATTGTTGTTTTCATACCAGGTGATTGTAAATGTACAAAAGCAAATGAACGATCTTGTGTTAATACTTCAGATGTTTGTTTAGGTAAATAATGTGCAACATCACTTAATTTACGACTAAAATAACCCATCCATGTTGCTTCTTCAGGCGCTCTAAAAAAAAACACAAAACAAAAAATTATTTTATGAAATATTGAAAATAAACAAAATGATATTTACTTTTCTTTTGGATTAGCTAAACGAAATATATGAATTGTTTCTGTATTGCTTGATGCTGCTAAAAACATTGAATCAGGACTGAATGCTAATGAATATATACTTGCAGCTCTAAATGAAATAATAAAGAACATTTTAGAAATTAATATAACACATCAATGCTCAAATGTTTTGTATTAATATTTGTGTATAAGAGAAGTTCATATAATCGAAACTAAATGTACCATTTCGAGTAAGTCTTGATAAAACAAAGTAATTCAATGTTTTTTGATTAGATATATGAGAAATCGAGTTTTTTTAGTCCCGATCTTGATTTCGATTTACCAGGAAACTATTCCAACTGTAATTCATCATTTGAACTCATATTGAATCCACAAGGAGGTAAAACGGTAAAACTAGAAAAGGCTTACAATGATTTGTTTCTATCGGTCTCTGGAACTGAGTTATGACCGTTTAACTAAGTTTTCGAACTGAAACTCAGCCTATTGATTGGTCTAATAACTTTTAAAATATTCCAAAAATTTCAACCGAAAAGAATATTCCCTTGTCGAGATCTCGAATTTCCAACAAATTGTTATTTACCACTATAGCGCGTGGACTTGAACCTGGTAGAGTTCGGATACGAAAATGTTGGACTCAACGAACGACTATATTTGCCATATACATGTTACAAAAATCGAGTTTACTTGAAAACTCACAGAATATTCAAAAAGTGGTAAGGCCTAGTTATGAACAAAATTACAGGTCGAACATTTATTAAAACTGTCATAACTTGGCTCCAGATGTGCATGAACGCAAACCTTTTTAAACTTGTTCTAGTCTTACAAAGAACTTCTTGTTAGCTCAAATGGCGAGTTACAGCTTGGGTAGTTTCATCGTTAGAGAACACTATTCTAGAATTTATGCGCATTCACATGCGTCATAAGGTTCTTTTACATAATGAATGATTCAAAAGCTACGGGAAAAAATTCTACGCTTTATTTTTCATTGAATAAAGCCTAATTTGGAAAAACTAAGGATATTTATTCAAAACTTACGTTAAAAGCTCTTGTGAACTGTTCCAGAACGATCATTTCGACCATCGGAAATGGTGTATTACTGGATTAATTTTCATTATATTTCGCCGTAATTCTTCAGACCCGTGTTTTTTCACGAGCAGAGTGGTGGCGAGTCATTTTTCCTACTATTTTCACCGTTTAATAAGCTTACAGAAAACAGCGACGTGAAGATATAAATTTATATCGTTTACGGCACTGTTTTATTCGATCTGGAGTGTGTTTAAAAAAATTCTTTCAAATTTTGTTTTTGAGTATTGAGCCAATCTTCGAATTGTACTCAAATGTGTTCTATAAAAGCGAATACAGTAGAAGAAACTCATCTCCCAATAAATCAAGCATGCATAAAATATGAATTTGAAAATAATGATGATTCTATACGAGACGAGTTTTATAAAAACATATAAAATGATGATTACGCTAAATCGAAAATACTGCAGATACAAAACCCGATCTAAAAAATAGCTAGAGAGTGTAAATAATTATGTTGAGCAACTAGATTTGAAATACTTTGAAGAAATCAAAAACTTTTGATTTGAGTTTATCCACTCTTTTCTTTTTTATTTGAAAACATAAGAAATAGAGTATTTTCTTTTTTGTTTGTAAAAATAAAGATAAAGATTAAATTTTCGGTCGTTATCGACCAATTGTAAACAAAAATGTCCATGTTACTCCAATTATTATTATTATTTGGTTTGTACCAGAAGAGGTATCATTCAAATATAAAGAGATCGATTATTCTTGAAATACCTGTTAGTTCGTGTTTCTCTATATATAAATTCTGTCTTATTTGCAGTGAAACCATCTTGCGGATCCATACAATAAATATAACAGAGAGAACAGTTTTTCAATCTTAATTTATGTACAGAAAAAAAACTTTCTCATTAGTATTATTTGATTTTGACTGAGACCAAGGATTAGATGTCGTATTAGTGACATGTTGAATTTGTTCCAGTCTTCTAAGATCTTTTTTTTTTAAATTCAAGTCTATATCGAGTTATCATCAAGATATGCTACAAAAACCATCTTTAATTGTATTTTATTAATCAGAATTTACAAGAATTTGAGCGTCTTATATAACAATAACATGTAAACATATGACAGTAAATGAGAAAAATCAACTTAATACACATATATGTATCCAACAATAAAAATCACCAGAATTTACACAACTTTGGGCATTTTAAATAAAAAATAACATGTAAACATCTAACAGTAAATGACAAGAACCAAGTTTATACATATGTATGTATCCAACAAAAAAAAATACCAGAATTTACACAACTTTGAGCATTTTACATAAAAATAATATGTAAATATCTGACATAAATGACCAGAATTAAGTTCATACATATGTATATATCCAACAAGAAAGTTACCAAAATTTACAAAATTTGAGCATCTTGTATAAAAATAACATGTAAATATCTGACAGTAAATAACAAGAATCAAGTTTATACATGAATATATCCAACAATAAAATCACCAGCATGTAAATCATAAAAACAAAATCATTAGAAGAAAACTAATAATATAAAAAATAATATCAGGAAGTAAAACTTCAATAATTAATGTCATATTTGATCCAAAGCTAAATATACAAAAAAAAGTGATATTTTTATTGTAGAATAAAATAGCCTATATTACATGATACATCATAAAGACGCATATAGCTACCAAGAGAATCAATACCATATCTGACATAAACAAAAATTTTAATGTTGAATAATCAGCAAAAATACAAAATGAGGCTTACTAAATTGTTTCATCATTTTTGCTTGTAAATGAAGTTCACCCAGTTGTTTATGAAGTTCATCAAGTTGCTTATTTTTTGCATTAAGTATTGATAAAACAGAAGATAAATCACTTTGTTGTTGCTCGACGATCGCCTCAAGATCCTGAATACGATTTTGCATATTTCCATATTCATCTTCTTCTGGTGCGATATTCTAAAGATGTTATAAGAAGACTAGTATTGATATGTAAGCAAGAGGAAACAACTGGAATCAGATTTTTTTTTATTTAAAGATTATCAAAAAAATCAATAAAGTCGATATAAGTCTAGTTTATGTCAACACCTATGTTTTTGTGACTTTTGAGGTTGAAGGTTGTTTATACAAACTAGACTTGTTCTAGAACTAAATATACAGTTTTGTAGAGCGATGTTCGCTCTATCGATTGGCATATTTTACTTGGAAGAAATCTAGTTTATATAAATGACTCTCACCTTCTAAAGTCGTAAATACATTTGTTTTTGCGACTTTGAGAGAAAGGGTTGTTTATATAAACTAGATTTCTTCCAAGTCAAATATTCCAACGATAGAGCGAACGTCACTCTATAAAACTGTATATTTAGTTCTAGAACAAATCTAGTTTGTATAAACAACCTCGACATATACCCTGTTTTCCCCTTGTATGTAGGACTTATGTTAGTTATTTATTATAAACGTATGAACAAAAAACATTGTTAGTAAATGTTAGAAATAGGATGCAGCGATTTATATAGATTGATGTGATGAATAATCACTCAATCTTGCTTACTTCATTTTCCCGTTTTGATGTACGTAATGGATACATATTATCTGAAAATTTTCTTATCTCAATTGACAATGAAAATAACTCAATCAATTTATAGGTCACGACAAATAACCTCAAAAAACATTCAAAAGTGAAAAATCTTGAATATTCTATAATCAGTGTCTTATCCAGAGGGGTGTCTGTGGAACGCCCCTACCCGGAAAATCGAGTTCCTTCCTCGAAACTTGTGATCATCGCACTAAGAACACACGGCTTGCTCTCCAGAAAATAATTTTTTACCCCCTCGGAATTCCAAATCGCCTCTCCGGAGAAAAAATCCTGGATAAAACACTGTCTATAATGATTTTTACGATATGAAGAACTGATTGACAAAATATATTATGAACGAAATACGTAAAGATACTGAAAATGATTAACAAAAAACAACTAGAGTTTACTTTTTATTGATCACAAGGAATGAGTGTTTCAAGATATTGTTTTCGATCAATTTCATCGTTCTCAAATCGAGTACTATGTGTTGTCAGGCGAACTTCAAAAGCTAAAACTACCTTGGGCTTTTTTCTTTTTTTTGATCACCGCTATTATACTTTGACATCAATTGCCAAAAGACAACTTCTTCTTTTTTACGGGTCTAGACAAAGTTCCATAATTTTGAATAAAAGCTTAAGATGCGTTTTTTTGTAATGATGTTGAAAACAACAATAAGAAAAAAGAAAGTGATTTGATTGTACTATTACAAAGAGAAAGAGTAAACATAGATCAGAAAAATATCTATCACACTATAGTTCAGTAAGTCCTAAGATGGAGAAAAACAATCAGTATTAGCCTTACATACAATAGAAAAAAAGTATCATTTTCTAAATATTTTTTTTCAAGATTATTTCACATAATCAATTTATATTATTAATGTTCAAAATTCCTTATTCTCCTAAATACTCAGCCGCAATGTTAGTTATTCGAAACATGTCACATAAGTTATACTAACTTTAATACATACGGACTTCTTTGATTTACACATTAACACAGTATGTGTTAACAAGCGACGAGCTGAACAATATTTTTTAGAAAACGGTTCATTCTTTCTTGATTTATTTACATCGTCAATGTGTACTATTGGTTAAGATACCAGTAATATCTTTAGCGTATAGAGTTTGATTAATCAATAATCGAACGACATCTTTCGTTTTTTTTTCTGAATAAAAGTAGATAGTAAATAATATCATATTTTATCTTAAAAGAATAATTTTGAAAAAAGCAAAAATCTAACAAAGTGTGTTTTTCATAATATGTTTCAACAGAATACGCCACTCTAGAAATAATATAATAATATCAGTAGGATAAATAAAAGAGTTTGCGATATAAGGTTAAGTCTTAAGTCACTTATGAACTAGATATTTTCCTATCTAAACCAAATACTTTGCAAAGATTTTGGAAGAACAAATAAATTTATGATCGTCTATTGCATTTTAATACAGGTGACAGAAGAAAGCACGTCATTTTTTTACAATCTTTCGAAGCAATAAGGGTCAAAGTCTGCATTTTTTCCATAAAGAACATTTCGATATTTCCTCAAAAATATAATTTTATACGCTCTTTCATGAATGTTCACTCGTAGATCAAAATGTTCTTAGCATCTTTCTAGTCTTATTAGACCCTATTTAATGAGTGAAATATCGTTTCAAAAGCAATGAATTAATATTGGTATATTATGCATGTTTTACAACAACACAATGCATCACAAATAGTTTGTTGTAATTCAGTTCAATATTGTGAGCCATGAAATTCAAATTATATTGAAATATTTCCACATAGATTTTCATCGTCACAAGTACCATTTGAACGTACAGTAAATGTTCTTCGGATAGCAGAAAACAAAATTAATGCAAAAGACAATTTTAGGGTTTATTATCTCAATATATCTAATTTCGTCGTATTTTTATTCAGTACACACAAATAAGAAAATTCTTTTTGTTTAATATTTAAAGCGAAAATAATTTTGTCCTTAGAATGAAATGGTACCATTTGATTACTGTTGTTCATTAGTTTAAAAAAATTTAAAAAATGTGCAAGTAAAGTTTGTAATCAATATATTCTATCTGCTTATTCAATGGAAATTCATAAAAGAATTCATGCACAATATTATGAAGATTTTGATTATGATTGAGATGATATATTACCATCGGCAACTAAAGATACAACAAATTCAAATGAAAATCAATCTAGAACAACACTAGTCGTTAAAACACAATTGTTAGATTCTTTTAGATCAGATTTTGATGATTTTGATTTGGGTTCAGCATCGCCCATATAAATACTTTTTGTACCAATTGTGCTGCGTTTGCACACGATTTATAAAATTGCGGTTGAACTTGTGTATTTTGCGTTTAGTATTAACATGGGTATGAAATTTGTGGTCTATTTCGATAAATAGTTAATTTGATGACCCCAATCTAATAATAATAAAATTGAACATGCTGTCTTCTATCAGGTTAGAGCTTCGCAACAAACGCAACTTCTTGAGGTATCAATTGTTTTGAGACTCTATGGAATTCCATGGAATTCAACTTCATAAAACTGTATGGGACATAGAGAATAGTGTATAGCCCGAGGATGGTAGAAAATATTACAAGTCATAATCTTCAAAAAGTGTCAGCCTGGATATATACGAACCTCGTAATCAAAACGTTAAAAATGTGTTACTACAAAATATATACTGAGTACATGAACAAACAGTTTAGTTTTAAATACCATCTAAAGCTTTTCTAGTGCCACAAAATTCAGTAAGACTATAGAACTTTATCTTCACCAACAGACAAAAGACTAAATTTAGTTCAGATATATGTAGACTTCCACAGATTAGTATTGAATCATAGAATAACAAATTGTTTATCATCTGCATATAACCTAGCCAAATGATTGATTGAAGTAGATAAAAGCTAATATATGATCGTAATACGGATGAAAGAAGGTCCCCAAGTGACCCATTGATTTCAAATCGGAACTGTGTGCATCATTTAGTCCCTAATGAGCTATGAATAACCTAAAATGAGTTCGGGCTCATAGCTTATTACTGACAAGATATTGTATTTTTATGTATTTTTTTAAAACAATGCCGTGATCCGCTCCTCCAAGAACATCAGAAAAACTATTTTTGAATTTCGATTCGAAACTTTGCATACAGATAGACTTTAGTAAGAGTGATTTATTGTAAAACTTTCAGCTTTTTCAAGTACTCTTAATCTGAAATAATAACATAAGAATCTGTTGGTATATGTAGGGTGAACAACCATAGCCATCTCTTAGAATAAAAACAACGAAAATATCTAAAACTTTTATAATAAACAACTCTCATTAAGTCTGACTTTGTAAAAAGTTTCAAGGTGAAATTCGAAAATAAATTTTGTTTTGTGTTTCTGAGTTCGATTATGGCATCCTCTTAAAAAATACCGTAAAAATGCAATATGTTGCCAGCAATAAGCTATGAGTTCGAACTCTTTTCAAAATATTCATAGCTCATTAGAAACTATATGCATCATATAGTCCTCACTTAAAATCAATGAATTACTTGGGTGTGACTCTTCTCTTTTTCCATACCCACACCCATATGTGACATTTTTATTTGTCTTTCTGGTTTCCTTCAAGTTTTGTATTGAAAGCAGGATCAGAATTTTTTTGATATTTATATTCTTGTAAAGCTTGTCAAACTCTATCGAAGCATATAAAAATATCTAGTGAAAATATCTAAGAAACCATATTTTGCTGGACTTTAATGACTCATACATTACATGAATATTTTTGTTTTTTCAAAAAATGTAAGATGAAAATGCTTAGTCGTGGTTAGTAGAATGACCATAACTTTTCATTACGTCTATACAATTTCAAGCATTTTTTTCAGATAATAGTCCGAATCATACTCTGCAAAACTGTATATTTCGATCTTGTATTATGTATATATTTGGTACGAATAACATCAATTTACAAAGAGGGTCGAAACTTTCTACTCACCCTTTAGGATTTCCCACACCCACACCTAACACCTCACATCCGCACCCTGTCCGAATTCAAGTTTTATATCTGAAAATTGGGGTGTGGGGTGTGGGTGTGGGTGTGGGTGTGGGTGAGGTATGGGCAAGGGGGAAAAGCGGGTTTCTGTATTTCCGTATTTCCAGGTATTTCTAAGAATTCTACGTATTTCGAGGTATTTCTGAAATACAAAAATACTTAGAAATGCGCATTTTCCCCCATTGGGTGTGGGTGTGTGTGGGTGCGGGTGTCGGCCTTTGGTCTTACCGTAAGGAGCACCGACACCCACACCCACACTCTTCTCCAAATGTTAACGCATCAAACAAAATTACAGTTTATGTGATGAATAAAAAATGAAGTGAACAACATGCCCGCATAGTATAGTCATTTAGTTTATTAGGTGGCTATGCTCTTCCAGAATCTTCTGGCATGTTGGCCGTTGGCATGGATTGTTTAGTAGACAACATTGACTGATTTGAGTCCAAAATTGTACACATCCGACATTTGTATCCATTCCAGATTTGTCTAAAATTTGTTGGATGGTAGCACCAAGAGCAAAAATGTCTATTTTCGCTGTTATAAAGGTATTGTCTGTGTTATTCGCAAGTTCTGGAGCCAAAAAACCTGGTGTACCCTTGATAGACATTGATACTCGATGAACGAAACCGAAATCAGCTAAAACAAAGAGAGGAGGTTCCTCTTTTTTAAGTTGAACAAGAATATTTTCTGGCTTGATGTCGCGATGAATGAAACCTTTTTCATGTAAATACTTAAGTCCATTAGTGATCTGTATAAAAATATCATCCATGAATTTATCATTAACCTTTCCTTTTTGAGATGCATAATCAATATACTTGGTGAGATCTGAATCGAAACGTTGCATAAGAATGTCATATTGATCCTCCTGGTGTTCACTTTTACGAACGCCGTAATAACGAAGAATATTTTTATGCTTGATTTCATTCTTGTAACGCACTTCTTACCAAATAAAACTGTTGAGTGGAACACGTTCGAATGCAATCTTTTCTGAACATGTTCGATCAGTATCGCTAAGTTCACCAGCGAATACAGGAAAATTACTACGACCCAACTCTGTTCCAAGATTAATTTCACAATGAGGATATTCAACACGATTCGTCTTATCAAGAAGATTTAAATAAAGTTGAACGATGGATAAAGTGTTGTCTTTGAGAAATTGAGCAATATGCTGTACTTGACTAGAATCTTTTTGTTGAATCAATCTCGCTTTTATTCTCCTTATGTCTTCGTTGATATTATTCTGTTGCTCGCAAAGTGTTTGACGAATATGATTACATATATCTTCTCCGAGTCCTTTGAGAATTGTTTCAGCGTTTGACTCTGCATATGTTTCTGCTTGATTTGTTAACCTTTGACGCTCGAGCCGTACTTCTTTACCTATCTCCCTTGGTGAAAAGCATTCAGCCTTACACAGTAGAAAACCGATGATGCCACTGATAATTGGAAAAATATTCCCTACAAGATGGCGACTCGGGTAGGTGGTTCGACCGATTTTAAGAAGACATTTAAAAATATTTCTTAAAGACGTGTTATGATAAATTTCAGCAGAACAGAGCAAGCTATTTTCTCCATTCCTACACTGACCGACAACGGCTTGATAAGGATCGCCATAGAGTCTACGTTTTCCCGATGATCGGACAATCGCTGTTAACTCTGGATTTTTCTCCAACTCTAAATAAAGTTTATTTAGACACTTTGAAACACCTTGGTCAATTTCGCCACGGCTCTCTGATAATTTCTTCTCAATCTCGTAGATGAGTGCTTGTCGCGTCACATCATCGTTTTTAAGTTGTATAACAGGAGAAATATTATTCGCAACAACTCGATGAATTTGTACAAATAATTCTTTTAGTTCTTGGTTCAGCTGATTGTGTAACTCGGAGAGATGTACAGTCAACATGTTTGATAGTTTCTCATCTCGTTGAATACTTCGATTAATATCATCATAATCAAGTGACTCGTGAATCGTATCTATCAGATTTTTCAGGCGATCAGCTGTATAATTACGTACCGCATGCGTAAAGAACTGATTTAATTTGTGAGTGAATTGTTCATGAGAGTCAAGAAAATCCTTCAAATTGTATTTCGAATCCGTACATAATGGAATGAAAAGTGTGAAGATTTCCACTCGTCACCGAGTTCTATTTGAAATTGATTTTGAATTCGACGAAATACATGATCGAGCGCGTTATCTAAAGTTGTTTCTGCCTTTGGGTTCATCGTCACCTGATTGATTTTTGTTACAATAAAGCAAACTTTTGGTCGATCTGTATACTTTTTCCAACAAGATCGAATAAGATTCACAATGGTGTCACGAATACCTCCCGCGATCGATGTTAAAATGAAAAAAATACTCGTTTCTTTTAGAATATCTTCAACAATTGAATTCAGCAATGGGTTTTCGTCATAGCCCGGAATATCCCAGAGTTCAATATTTTCTAATTCCTTACGATCCAACTGAATGGTGGCAATGTCTGTGCATACATCTTCTTCACGAGCAGCTCCTTTGAGAGCAATGAGATTGTCAGTAATTTCTTTCAGTTGTTCATTACTATGTATTTCGTACTGTTCTTTTAATTCACCAGTAAGCGATTCAAGTTTAACTAATGTTTGTAGATCATGTGTAATTTTCGTTAATCGAGCAGTTGTTTCGTAGATTCCTGCAGGACATACGTCTGATTCAAGAAGATAATTGATGAAACTATTCTTGCCTGCTTTCAAACTACCAGCAACAACAAGAACAATTTTACGCCGTTGATTACGTATTGTTTCATATTGGGCATTTAAAACATTGATTAAACCATATTGGTTTCGCAATTTGTCAATTAATTCAAGTAATCCTTTTTCACATTCAGTTATTGTGTTCATGTAATGTATTCCTTCGATTACAAACGAGAGTGGTTTTTGAGTGAAGTCAAAATAACAAACTCTCTGTAAAATAGTCATCTGAGATTCAATTTCTGCTGTTCGACAGCGTCTTGGAAGACGTTGTAGTTGCCCATTCAACTCGTTCCAAAATGCAATACGTTTCGTTCGGTCTATCAATTTGAGCGAGTCATAGCCATGACCTGTTAACTGCTTCATCTTGCTTTCAATGAAATTGGCATCTTCATTCTCGTCGTCATCATCACTGTTTTTGTCTTGCAATATCTTTTGAATGCGTTTCTGCAAGCCATTAATCTCCTTCAGGTTCATTCCAAGTAAGTTGGAAAGATTTAGGCGCGGTGTATCAACCATTTTACTTGAAGAATACTTTTTACCTTGTCATATTTGTATCTTACTTTTAACTTTTCTTCTCGATAAAAATAACAACAGTATAATAAACAAAGCTATTCATCATTTCATGTGATACGATATCGTCACGTGTATGCATCAAAACTTTCAACATGTAAGATAAATTATATTTTCTAAGTGAGTCGAGGAGAGAAGGGTGTAGGTGTGGCTGAAAGGTTGTGGGTGGATGTGAATATCGCTGTCGGTCTTTGGGTCCAACCTTAAGGAACACCGCCACCCACACCCACACCCACCCACACCCACACCCACCCACATCCACACCCACACCCACACACATCCACACCTACACCCACACCTACACTCCACACATCCACGAATACTCGACGGCAACGTCATTATAAGAATGGGTTTCTTTCTTTGTGATGTGCACCGGTAAATCGAAAGTTTACACAAGAAACAGGTCACTCTTTATCCATCAAGAAGTTTTAAAGTTTTTCAGGGACAAGGATTAACAACAGTCGATTTCGAAAAACTTGCGAAAAATAAAGGCGGACTTAAATCTTTCAATAAATTTTTATCCACCAGTAAAAATTGAAATGTCTCACTTGACTTTGCCAAAGAGGTCTTGGGAATAACTGGTATGGTGGGTATACTTTTTCCAATTACTATAGATCCCACCATATCATCAACTCCGTTTGCCTTCATCCGGGGAGTGAGTTATTACAAAGAAGAAGATGAAATTCTCTTCTCCATGCATACCATTTTTCGAACCGATGACATTCGAAAACTTGACAACAATCGTCCACTTTATCAAGTAGACCTTAAACTTACATCGGATGACGACCAACAGCTCCGTCGACTAGCCGATCGAATACAAGATGAAGCTGCAGGTGGAACAGGTTGGACGCGATCAGGTAAATTGCTACTCAAACTAGGTTAATTTAACAAAGCCGAAGAATTATATACCTTACTACTAGGACAGACATCAAGCGAAAGTGATAAAGCACATATCTACGACCAGCTTGGCTGGTTGAAAGACGACCAAGGACAATACAAAGAAGCTGTTTCATTTTACGAACAATCCCTCGAAATCAAGTAAAAAACTCTCTTGGAAGATCATTCTGATTTGGCTGCTTCCTACAACAACATGGGCGACTATTCGAAAGCCCTTCCATTTCTTGAAAAGACACTTACTATTCAACAAAAAGCACTTTCCCCATCACATCCTGCAGTTAAACCAACGATGGATAATATTGATTACGTAAAAAAGAAACTGTAATATTTCTTTCCTTGCTTGCTTAATAAATTGGTTCTGATTGCTACTTGCGCTTTCCAGCTTTTCTTAGCTCTCTATTGTGTTTGCGACCAGGAAGACTCCTGTGAATCTGCAAGAACACACGCCTAACTGATAAAGCAATGAACGTAGCTGTGACATACATAACGACGGCAGGGATCATACGGAGATACTAGGCCTCTTCGAGTACTACACTGCTTTCATGATAACAAGATGTTGACTCTCTCTGGTCCAGTAAGAAAGCCATCTGATGAGCTGTGAAATAAGTTCTTATCTCTCCGTACACAACAGCATGGCTGTAAAAAAAAACAAAGTCAAGTACTAATAATTTTTCTAATTATAAATATTACGACTGGTGCATGTATGCATATTAAACAATATTCTAGCTGAAATGCATGGTGTATACCTTTTTGTAAAACTATATCGAGAAGTTCTTTTGATCATTAGGACTTCTAAACCTATATATATATACCGGATATGACAAAGGTTTCGCGACGTTTGATGTTTTGCATGTAACTCTGTTTTAAGATCACAAAACAAAATCTTTATAGCTTGTTCCAAAATTTTAATAGACTGATAACAGTGAAGAAATGTATCATCATATTGTGTCATACAAGAAAAAATAAAGAAAAAGTCAAAAATTGTTGAATTTTGCTTTTAATAATTATCGTATATTCATTTTGACTATAATGTTTGGAAACAATAAGATGCCTAAAGTAACCTTCACAGCATGAGCATTGTTATTCATCCTTATCTCAAATACAAGCGAAAAATAACGTCTGTATCAATTGGTTTCGATGCTTCGTCCTACAATGAAATGTTTTCTTGCTGTGTTGCTCTCAAATACATCGTCTAAAAACAGTAAATTCGCTTCACAAATCGGTAGATTAATCTCTCTCGAGTGTGTAAAGAAATAGGAAAACAAAATGAAATGCAATAATACAATGAGAACTTGCCGTCAACTGAAGATAATGGAAATTAGTTGTGAAGAAATCAGTACCCATGTGAAAATTTTTTCCATTGTAAGCTAGTTATAAGCGGCTTATATTTTCGCTTAGAAAACGCTTATGAGTGATTAAAACAATAGTAAAAGCTCTTTCAAGTGGCTTATAGCAGCTGATTAGCGCTTAAATGTAACGAGATTCAGTGCCTTGCAGCCGCTTAACTTCCATGTAGCTGAAAAGCACTTTATAATTTCGTTATACTTAAGTGCTTACCAGCTGCTGTCCAATAGATGCGTTCAAAATAGTTGATATGGACTTGGAACTTGACTTTTTCAGCTGCTATAATCGACTTAGAGGAGTTTTTACTATTTTTTAAATCGCTGATAAGCGCTTAAATATGTTCGAAGCTATTTTAAGCTAGCTTTACCGCTTACATCTTCACATGGGTAATGATCTCGTATGAACTGTTAATGGAATGATGTCGTTTTTTTAATTTAATTTCATGGGAGACCGAAATTTCGACTCGAGTTTAAATTGACCTCATTAAGTAATTGGTACATTCTGTAGTACTGGGATGTGATGTATAGGTTTAGATAAGGATGGAGAGAGGACCCACACTCTCAAGAATCCCTATTATATGATCTTGTACGGTTCATGTATAATTGTCCAGAGTTGCCCACAATATTGAATTTCACCGTTGAAATGATCTCTAGAATAAAAAAAGTAAATAATTTAAACTGAAGAAAAGCACTCTTGCGAATGTTTGTATTACAAGAGGTTAGCATGAAAATAATAAATTGATTCATGATGTGCAAAAAGCTTCATTTTTAAGAGTCGCAGAGTTAAAGACATCATATAGTCTCGGGTTTCGGTCTCGATAAAGTTTTATTTTTTACCCCTAATTTAAAATTTAGAGAAAAATAAATAGTACATATTCATATAAACTGAATTAAAGATAAAATAACACTAAAAGACTTTGAAATAAGTAAATTACTTTTTTTCAAATCGTTTTAGGCATCGTATCTCCAAATGATGTGCAGTTTTTTCTTCATTTTGCTTGTAAGCTTTAATCAAGATATTGATGCACAGATTCATTTCCTTTTTTTGCACTATTATGAAATCTTGTTATAAACTCATTTTTCTTTTACAAATAATAAATGCGTTGGGATTTTAATCT
This sequence comes from Rotaria sp. Silwood2, assembly GCA_905329745.1. Lineage (NCBI taxonomy): Eukaryota > Metazoa > Rotifera > Eurotatoria > Philodinida > Philodinidae > Rotaria > Rotaria sp. Silwood2. Next base: position 21,158 of record CAJNSZ010000595.1, read on the forward strand.
TTTCATTAAAAATAGAACATTTGCAAAAATAATTAATTTAAATTGAGTTTTGATAAGACTTGAGTTGACAGCTTTGATAATAACTAATGACTTGACTTGCTTATGTGTCTGGTAATAGGTAATTTTCAGAATAATGTAAAACAAAAGTATCGAAATGTCTAACGATTGCCTGAAGAATTCTCCGAATAGACAAAAATTTCTCAGTAACTTCAAGTAGAAATAAAGTTTCAGATAATGATTTATCAACAAGAGCCATATCAAGAAAAAGTTTATTCTACTTTGTAATTATTTTAATATTCAAAGGCGACACCACATTAAATTACTATTATAACAATTGTTCGTTCTTTTTAGATCTCTTGAGAGTCAAATAGTCATGAAATTGTGCTATGTTCTTATTTACTGAATAACAAAAGACTTTCTTCATAATTATTTCCTATTCAGAGTTAATAGAGTATATAAATTGACTATAATTATCAAGTAAAACAAACTAATGTAAATTCGGAGCACAATATACCCACATGCAAACGATATAAGATAAGAATAATAAATTTTATCTAAGCAATTATGTCTTTAAAATAAAAAATTAAATTTAATACAAAGCAAAAACGATCATAGTTTCGTTTTTTTTTCGATGTTAATAATTGAAATAAGTTTTATTATTTGTTTCGGTCAGAATAGATATTTTTGAAAATTTTAATATCAATCTCCTTTTCATGAATCATGAGAACTATTTCTAAGACTACAAAAATATATAGAAACAGTTCTTCAAAGTAAAATTTAAGCCAATACATACACATTCTAGACATTATGTTCGTTTAAAAGTACATATCTGCTTTTAGCAGTCGACGAAGCATCTCTTTTTAATTTAGAAACTACACTCTATGTAAGAAAAAAAAGAATGAGTTTCCTATCATCGCCTGTTTCCATATAGTTGAGTTTGACTTTTATTCAAGAACTTTTACAGCATACATTATTTCCTATTCAGAATTAGGAATATATATAAATAATTTTTTATTATCAAATACAAAAATCTAATGTAAATTCCAAACACAAAATACCGATACATAAATGATATAAGATAAGAGCAGCAAACTTTATCAAAACGATCATGTCTTTAAAATAGAAAAACAAATGTGTATTGAATTCAAACCAAAAAAAAAACGATCATGTTTTCTTCTTGTTTTTTTTTATGTTAATAATTGAAATAACTTAATGGATCATCTAAATGACAAAAATTAGATTTAACTGATTGATTATAGAAAAATATTTGTTTTTTACCTTCTGTGAAAACACATGTAGCAACATTATGTTTAATGGTTTCATGTAATGCATAAAAATCGTATTTATCTTGATTTGGATGATGATGAACACGCATATGAAGATATAAACCATCGCCAATAAATACTTTTAAGAAATAATTAGTACCATAAGCAACTTTTTCTTCAGCGTATTTTGTTACTCTGAATATTTAAATGAATATTTATTGATTCAATAAAGATAAAACTTACTTCCAATTAGCAATATGTTTTTCTCGATGTTCTTCTGTAAAACAATGCACTTTATGCTCTTTATGTTTTCTATAGAGTGCATCAATAGCTGAGAATATAACTTCTGGCTGTTCACTATTTAAACAAAATAATATCAGTAGATTTTATGGAAAATATTATGAACCTTAGTTTTTGAGTTTCAGACGTAGCATCCTATAATAAAAACAAAAAAAGTAGGATTTTTTCGTGCGCAAAAAAAATTAATGTATTCTACTGATCAACTAACCATAACAGGACCCATAGCGTTATGTTGTTCATCCGTCATAATTGAATTTTCTAATAATCTAGAAATATGAAAATTTTCTTAATGTCTCTCCTTCGTTCAATTTATTCTTGTTGTAAATAGTTTTTGTCGATGTGAATTGAATGCGTTGATTGACAAAAAAGAAAAAGAAAAATTTGAATCTAGGCAACAATCTATTGTTAAACACAGTCAACTAAATACGTAAGCCAAAGAATTGTATGTCACTGGCTTATTTTATATAGGAGTAATGAACCAATAAATACCCTTATCCTCATTTTACCTCAATCCAACTATTTTATTTCCTCTTTTCTTCCGCTGGATACTTGGTCTCACAGCTCATGTGAATAATAATTGTTTTTATCTTATACTTTCTATACCAAATTCACTCATGCACTTGTTCAAGTCATTGTATAACTGTCTCAATTAAAAAGATTTTTTCATAAACATATTCGATATAGCTTAGAACATAGTTATATTATCATTTGTTTTGCCCATTTTTATTTTCTTTATTCTGTTAGAATCATTAACTAGCGTCATCTCTGTGCTGGATATATTTTTTATCTTTTTTTTTTCTTCATTACAACTACCAGTTCTAGCGATGCGTATATGGTTTTTTATCAATGGAATATTAACTGTCTTAAAAACATGTTGATTTTGACTAAAACTTGTTTGATTCTGTCTCTATCTAATTATTTATCACCAGTTGTTGTATTCAAAGCTATCTTCACTTTAATTATCTGAAAACGTACAGAAAAAAAAACAAAATTTACGCTTCTCGACGAGTTTCTGTAGAAAAGAAAACAGATGGTGTTGATTTGATCATAAAAAACTATCTTTGCGTTTGGATGAGTGTTCTCTGATTTTTTTTTCTCTTCTCGAGCTCATCGTTACAGAAAATAGAAAGTTTCGATGCGTACGCCGAGGAAAAAGAAAGAAAGAAAAAGAAAACTCGCAAAGAACTACATAAATATTGCGCTTCGTACTGCATTAATAATCAACTTCGAACACTAAAGCAAAACAGCCTGGCATAGACAGATTAAGAGCACTTACGAATAGACAGAGCGATGACGGAAATTTTTTATGGACATTGCATTTTAATTTGGCAATCGAGCAGTAATAATAGAGCAAAGACACTGACGATTTCTGACCCGTGATTAACTATACCATGCAGCCATAATGAATTAGACGAGATTATTGTCTATCAAATTTTATTAAATCCGAGTTGATCCTAAAAATATCTGAATCTTGATCAATGACTCAATCAGTAGGTGAAGAATTGCAAATCAATTAGAGAGAAACTATGTTCAAATTTTCATTTTTGTTTTTTAGATAAATTTTCTTTAGAATACTTAAATTTGCTTTACTTGCAGAATAAACTAGCTGGTTTTTGTTGTAATATGATAAAGCTAATTTTAATATGTCAACAATACTTGACATTTCGTTGAAATTCAGCATCTTTGCAAATGATTATTGTAAATCGTATTGCATTTTTACTTAGAAAAAGCAATGTGAATAGATTTCAGTTGGTTATTTTCCAATATAGGAATTTCTTTTTTTTTTTTTACTTGATATAAGAATTTGATTTCAATGAGTTATAAATAATGGAAAAGCATTAAAAATTTCTTCATGGCATTTTACATAACAAAAGACAACTCTATTATTTCAACTATAATAGAGAAATGATGACTTTGTTAGGCAAGTGACAGCTGTTGTATCAATAGAGAAAGCCAACAGAGAAAAGAAAAGAATAAAAGAAGGGAAAATCAATAAATATAAAGAAAGGTATGGTTATGGCTTATGTCAAATATGACAGATGATTATTAATCCTAACAAATACTATTAAGAATTTTCTTCTAGACGGTCGACACACTAATAAAAACAATCTTCTCATTTCATTACCGTATTATTTTCCTAATAATATACATGCATAAGTTCTATGCACTTCGGAGTTGCTGTGCATCAAGATTAGACTTTTGCGGGATCAAGTTTATTTACTAGTCAGCATATATACATATCAGAAACCTAATCACTGACATTGTGTTGATCAGTTTTAGAGAAACACTATTGAATATGAATATTCGACACTAAGATGATAGATAAAGAAAAAAAACAGTTCATAACGATATTCATTGTTTTCTATGAGAAAACACTGAATATGAGCTCACGAATTATGATTCTAACATAGTAAAAAATCAATAATTCTTCTTTCTTTCTTTACGAAAGTACTGATAATGTTGAATGTTAGATAAAAATTTATATCGTTGTAATGATTTAACTAATATTTCAAGTCAATACTAATTAGTTAAATAAAAGCTTCTTCCACAAACACATTTAAAACTAAAACAAAAACAGATGTTAAATTATAAAAGAATGAAGAATGTTAAATTATGAACCTAACGTCCTCAAAAAATCTGAATCTTTCATGATTGTCATTTTACATTCAATAAAAATAGGTTCACTCATAGACAAATAATCATACAAGTCATTAAAACCTATGTGATCAAAACTTTCATATTGAAAATTCAAATATTTTTATTAATCAATACGAAATCGAAAAGATTGAATGAAGATACAAAAAACAGTTTTTTTTTCTTTCTAATATAAAAAATATAAAATTACAAGTTTATTTTTTGTTTGGATACTCTTCATTTTCATCTTCACGTTTGCGTTTTTGTATCGTAAGAAAACTTTCCCATCGATTTGTTAATTCATCTAGTAATGTTTCAAAATCAATTGTATTTGCTTGTTTTTCATCTTTTTTTTGTCGAACTAATATCCATTCACCATCTTGTTGTTCGGATAGATCTTTTTGATTATGAATTTTTACATTTCCTACTCCTGCTTTCGCATTTTCAAGTGTTTTTTTAATTTGTTCAGTCGTTTTAGATGTTATCATATTAATACAAACATGATGATCTTTTTCTAATGATGATATATAACCATTTCTACCAATAAATCGACCACGTTGTTTTTTTTTCGCAGAATCTAGTGGTAATCTAAGTTTTGGTTTATTATCGAATTTATATGGTAAAAATAGAAATTCTCCATTTTTAAGTGGTTTTGGTGATTTAGTTCTTTTTCTGGATATGATGCGTCTTCGACCAATATCCATTCGATGATCGTCTTCAGATTCGGATGAATCATCATGAAGTTTACTAACATGATTATCAACTGTTGATGTTGATAATAAATTTGAATCTAAAATTCGATATTTTTTAATAATATTTTCTAATCGATTTAGTGATAAAACAAGTTTGGGATTGGTTTTTTTATCTCGATCTATTTGATCAATAAGTTTCTTTAAATTTATTAATTTATCTTTGTCATCAATAAGAACATTTATTAATGTTTCGTTGTCAAGGTTGTTACAGGTACAACATTGACGAGGTATATTTCGTAATATAGATACAGGCATGCACTTTTCATTTCGAAGTTCATTAACAACAGCATGAAAGAAAGAGCGATAGTGTGGATTGTGAGCTAAACAAGCCATTGTGTCTGAAGAAAAGACGAATAAAAACCACCAAAGAACAATATCCTATATATATATTGGAGAAATATTGTGTAATAACAAAAAATTTCACCAGCTTGTGAGATGCAGAAAGAAAAATACATATTAGTCATGATGTTTATTACCTAACTAGTGGGAAAAAATTCATTACGATATAATTTGCTAATATTTTATTTCCTAACAAGTAATATTATGAAGACATTGTAGATTGGTTAAGTCAAGGTTTTCTTTTTTGATTATTCATTTGTGTCATGATGACTATCGTCATCGAATAATTTTGTTGTCATAAGTCAAATGCTTTTGTTGATTTGTTTACTATGAATATATAAACTCCATCAATATTTGCCATCGTTGTATTAGTTCTTCGTCTTTCTATTCATCAATCTTTCGGCAAATAATAGTCTACCTTTTTCAGTCTATAGCTTTAAACAGAAAAATTTGTCTTCTAATCATAAGCAAGAATATTGTTTTTGGAGTTACCAGAAAACGTCTGTGAAGGTATTTCACATAACCACCAGTAGCGCCTACAGCTTTCGCTTCTAGTTATAAACGATTACAGAAAACGTTTCCTAGCCAAAATCGAAGTTTTTTTTAGAGAAAATACAAATTAATCGAGAAAAAAAATAGTTTCAAAATATATTTTACTTAGAAAAATGTTTGCAGTGTCATCTATAATAAAAATTTAAACCATAACCGGGACTGCTTTAGACTCTGTAGCTATTCAGAAAATTCAAGCCTTCATAGTTTGGATTAAAATAACAAGCTGGTGGTGCTGCATGGTCATTCTTGACGACTTTTTCATTTCGAATAATACGTTCATCAACAGAGATTTAGCACACAAGTCATGTCATCGATGATTCTTTCCGATTTCACTTAATCATATCGGCACAAAAACGACATGAACATAAATTCGTTGTGATTTCAATTCCCATGAATCACTTAACTCCTACAATTTAGCTCATCCGCATGAAGACTGATCAAATTCTGATTAGTTCTTTCAATCAGAGTTCAACATACTCTTTTTGTGGTCAAACTATGAAACAAAAAGACTAATATTCATGTACTTTTTGCAACTACTGTAAGACACAATAATAAAAAAAATACTCATTATAGAATAAGCAATAATAACAAATCAAGATTTATTTAGTATTAAACTATACCACACGATGAGACTCGTGGCTGAATCTAAATCTAGAGAGTGATAGTTTAATTTTCAAGACACAATCACACTCTCTAGAATACTACTTCTTGACTTAGTGATTAGAGTATGTGATAGACATTAAAAATGTTACTTACCTATATAAATCCGTTGCCATCAATGTCAAATATATAAAATTGAAAAGCTTATTATAGTATTCTCTAGCAATCATAAAAGTACGATAATCAATAATAAAAATTCGTTTCAGAAGAAACAATTCAACAAATCATTATTTTAACCTAAATTTTACGTTTCAATTTTCGACAATCAACTTTATTTCAGTTTTACATGAACAAGTGTGACATCTATTAAATATCGAATAATGACTGGTTAACTGATATAAATTCATTTGGTTATATACAAGAAAAAATGAATCGATAAGATGAATTCAACATAAAATCTATGAGAATGCTTCGATTACGTTTTCATGCATCATGGTTACCAAATGATCATAATCAATTTTGGACAATTATTGATTGTACAACAAATATAAAAACAATAAATGATTTAATTGAATATTTTAATGAACAACAAAAATCTCTTGCTAATTATTATCAATTTCATTTATCAAAACGTTCAACAAAATTAAAATATCTTAAAGCATTTGTTAATGATTGTATTTTACCACCAAATACTCAAGCAAATCTAATACTTCGTGATAATGATGAAATCGAGTAAAGATTTAATTATTATTATCATTTACATAAATAGATCTCGGTTTTTTTAGTTTTCGTTTAGAAATCGATGCACAAAATGAATGGCTTCTTGTTAAATCATCTCCAACATTAAAAAGAAAACGATCTAACGAACAAGAAATTCCACCTTCGTCAAATGATCTTGATGATATTCTTCGAACAATGGCTCAACCAACAAAAACGAAATCACCTGAAAACAATTCTTTTTCATTTCAATTTGGTAATAAACGTGGTCGTCCAATTCCACCACGTCCACAATTCATCTCAGCTGTCAAAGTAAGAAAAGGAAAGAAAAAGAAAATAGAATAATTTTTCATTCTTTTTTGTTTATACTTATTATCATTTCAGATTAATTCATTAATTCCACGACAAGTAATAAAAAATAGAAAATAAAATATAATTTCTTTATCGTCTGAGTTCTTTGTTATTTTTTTTCTGTTGTTTCGAAAAAAAACAAATTCTTTTTTTTTGTTCGAACAAACAAAATGAACATCGACAATAGTAAAATTCGACGAAAAGAAAAAAAAAACAACACAAAGAAAACATTGTGTGTATATGTAATTGAGAAGAAGAAAAAAAAACGCCAAGAAAAAACCAACCATGAGCAAACAACAGAGAAGAACAAAACTAATAAGGTTCGTTATACGATAAAAAAAAAAAAAGAAAACAAAACGGACAAGTAAAAGACATATGACTATTGTCTATTTACATTAAAAAACCAATAAGAAGCCACAATCGCATGCTTTAGACATTCGTACTAAAACAAAAAAAAAAAAACTCATATAAATATTTTATTGAAGAGTTTAGTCATTAATAGTCAGAAAACTAGTCTGTACCAGAATAGTTTAGGCTAATTTATGAATTCCTATATCATCGGATTCTGATGATCTTAATAGTGATTCAACAAATGTATCTTGTGTCGGTTTGGCAAGATATTCTGTCCTGTCCGATCTAATGAAGTAGGATAGCGTATGATAATATTATCCTATGAACATATCTGGTGTGTACTTCATTTACAGATTTGAGTAGATATTCATGTGTATGTCTGTAAATAAATAGAAAACGAATCTTTGAAGACTTTTATTTTCGACTATCTGCCTACAATGTGAATTAATCATGTGTAGATGCAATCATCATTTTCCCTGCTAAGCTAGAGAGGTATTTATCCTCATTTTTTAATTTTAATGGAATTTATTCGTTTGAGTTTGGTAATCACTTCAAAGTCTAACATTTTTGATGATCTTATAATAATTGGTTATTACTTTTAGAGTCGGACCGAGACTTGAACTTAACCAACAGACTCTAATGGATAATTTACAAGTGCTAATAAAGGATAGGCAGCTTTATGTACAGTTTGGTACTAGGAAAATTTTATAAAGATTCTGAAAACTCATTTTTTAATAGAACCTATCGTATTAATTCCTAATCGATGTCTGAGAAATGTTAACGATATGTTCATAACATAATACAAACGAATCAGCTACGGCAAGCACTACTTGCTGAGAAAATGATAGAGGAATGAATATAAATAACTTTCGTATTATAATGTTTCTATACCAAAACTAATTCTCTCAATTCGACTTGAATATCATTTATAATTTTTTTTTTATTTAAAATAGTAACATACGAAAGCCTTGTTTGTCGACGATTTGTTGTTGATGAATTTGTAACTATTGGATGCTTTCGTGTATTTGGATATGAACGATACGATGTTGAAGGTTTAATAGATACCATTCTATATAAGCAACAAGAACGATATATATTTATAATATGCCTACAACTACTTACGGTGATGTCGCTCTTAAAACAACATTTGAGTGTAAATGATTATTGGTTGTAGATGTCACAAGACTACAATTTTCTTTCTCCAATGGTCGTTTCTTTATATGTGATGAATCAGATAAACTACAACAACAAATGAGAAGCTTGTTTGTTTGTTTATTTTTATGTTTTGAAACATACTTTATATGCGTAGATTTTTGACGAAGAAATTGTTTTCTAATAGTAATAGGTGTTGAGATTTCATTTGTTACACTAGAAATAAAGATAATTATATTGATATTAGAAAAGAAAAAAATTAATTAATATAGATTTTTTTTATTACATTTGACTTTGATGATTATTATTTGTTTGTAATAAAACATTTTGAATACATGTTAAATGTTGTGAATTAGTTGTTCGTAATGAGTCATCAATAAATCGTACACATGGTAAACGAGATATTGTAGTTGGTTGTGATATAATATTCATTCTTTTAAAATAAATAAACAAGAAAATAGACATAAAATTATCAAATTTCTTTAACTTACGATGGAACTGTTGAATTAATTTCATTTGATTGTATCTCATAAGAATTAATATGAATAACCGGAGTTGTTGTTGCAGCAGCTAAACGTCGTTTTTGTCTTTCATGAACAGATAAACGTGGTTTTGATCTAAATATAAAATAATTGTTTTCTTTTTCGTATTAACATAAATAGTTTTAAAAAAAAAAAAATAATGAAAAATCTTACATAGAAGATTTTGAAGTTCGAATAACTTTTTTTAAATTATTAATCATCACATCTAATTGATGTACTGTATCAAAATGTTTCTGTCGAGGTATTTCATTTTCAAGTGTTGTCCAATTTATTGATTCATTAGAATTTAAATGACATCCATGTCGAAATATAATTGAATGATCAGCAACTAAAATTAAAATATATATATATAGATTAGAAAAAAATATTTAACTTACGATAAGTACAAATCTGTTCTTGAACAGTATAACGACGTTCACGTTCTAATTCACGTAATAAACGAGTACGTGTTGCTTCATTCAAATGAGCTGTATGAGTACGACGACATTGTAAACGACGGAGTGTTCGTTGACCACGAACATATCGTTCATAAAGTCTAAGTAAAAAAAAAAAAAATAATTCATTTGAAATTTGTTTGTAATATTTATCTTACTTTCGATCTTTTTGTTCTTCAAGCATGTGTCGATGATGACGTGCTAGAAGTTCATCATAATTATCATCTTCATCATTGTTTAATGAATTTTCTTCTATATGATCATTTTCAATTGTACATAATTTTAGTGCTAGAAACAAAAAAATAAATTTTATTCGTATCTATATAATAAATTTTTCTCATTCATACGAGTTTCATGAATAATTGGTCGAGGTTTTGTATTTGATGTTAAACGAAGACTATGACGTCGGTTTTGTTTCTTTTTTAATGCAGTTGATTGATGTAGTTTAGGTTTCTTTAGACTAGAATAGAAAAAAACAAAAATGATTTATTGTTTTGATGAATTTATAGAATTATCTATACAAACATTCGACAAGACGATATTGAAGAAATAGTTTTATTGGTTGTGGAAATAAGAACTTTAGTTGGTAGAATACGAAGATTATAACGTGGTTTCATTCGATTAAAACGTTTGTTAATGATTGATAATCTATAATCAAATAGATATTTAATTGAACAAATCAACTACTGAGAGTTCAACTATCGAAAAAACAAGACAATTGTAAACTATCGTAGCCATTTTTGTTGACAGATATATGATTCATCCAATAAAAATTAGTAAGAAAATAATGAAAAATTATTTCAAAAAATTTTAATAAGAATCAAACCTTAATTGATTCCTTTTTCAAAATTTCGAACAAAATAACTGTAAAAAAATATGACAGTATTGCATACCAGTGACATCTATAATAAGTTGAATTAATCAAAAACGCGATCAAGAAGTAACTACCATTTTGAACACGGTCTGGATTTCACAACGAGATGTTAACTGAAATTGAATTTCCCTATTCTGAACTTGAAGACAGTTTTTATGGTACTGATTGCTGTTTGAATATTTTTTAAAGTCAACCTCCTCTTTTCCAAACCGAATAATTTTTTTGTTTGTTTCAAAAAAATTGTTCTGCTGATTTTTGATAGTTCTTACAAAAAAAAGCATGCATTTCTTTATGATACCTGTGATATTTTGCCTTTTTTAATTTGAAGGATAAAAAAGAACAAATTTGCACTTGAAGCAGCATATGATCCCTTTAAAAAATTCTCACGTCGATCAAAAACATAACATTTCGGAGAAACAGAACTCATTTTGCGCCGTTGTGACTCCAGTATCTCATAGAAGACAGTGTCTGAGAACTTTGAATCTATGACAATATTTACTCTACTCGTCAAATTATACCTGCCCTGAAAATTTAAAACTTTTCTGATTAGGTATTCTACCGAAACTTTAGAAATGTGAAGGGGCGGGTACCTTTAAATGAACATACGCACTGTGAATACTTTTCAATAGACCAGATCGACATGTGACTTTTTAATTTACAAAGATCTTTTTTTTTTGTTAAATATAGCTTAATCATCTTCCAAATGTTAGTATAATCTGAAAAAGTTAAATCCGAAAAAAACCATTATTTTTACAGAAAAATCACTGAGAAAACCGTTAATCTATATATACGTGGAAAACAATTTTTTACAAGAAGACTAACACATAATATATGATTGGGTGAAATTTTAANNNNGGTGAACAAGGTCCGCGTCCTCTGTCGGGTAACCAGGACGGAGTCGAAAAGTTGGTTACTGGAAAACTTTCAAACTGTCAAACACCAGAAACCCCAAAACAAATAACATTGCAACTAGCACCAATGGAATGAGATTAAGAAAAGAAATCTTAACAATCGGAACATGGAATGTTAGAACTCTATGGGAAACAGGAAAACTAGATCCACTCAGAAATGAACTAAAACGTTTCAGATACGATATAATTGGGGTTTCAGAAATTAGATGGACAGGAAAAGGAGAAACAGCTACTGGAGATTTTATTTGGTCAGGGGAAGAAAACATTCTTGCAAATGGAGTAGGGTTTTTATTAAGTAGGAAGGCTAAAAATGCTTTAATTGGATATAATCCAATTAATTCACGAATAATCACCGCAAGATTTAATGCAACTCCACTTAAAATCACGGCAATTCATGTATACGCACCAACTTCTGCATCTCCAGAGGAGGAAATCGAGGCATTTTACAACTGTATCGAAAATACTCTAGCTAAGGTTCCTAAGAAAGATCTGATTCTTATGTCTGGCGATTGGAATACAAAAGTTGGCAAGGATAACACTGGATGGAATTCTGTGATGGGTCGATACGATTTTGGAGACAGGAATGATCGTGGAGAACGTCTCCTAGAGTTTGCAACAGCGCATAGATTATTCATCTGTAATACGCGATTCCAGCATAAAGCAGATCGAAAATGGACTTGGAAATCACCAGATGGAGTTCATAAGAATATGATTGATTTAATCTTAGTTCAGCAAAGATGGAAATCTTCTGTAATTAATTGCAGAACATTCCAAAGTGCAGATATCGGTTCAGATCACTCACTGGTGTTATGCAACATCAAATTACACCTGAAGAAGATATACCATAAGAGAAATCAGAACTGCAGATTAAACATAAACCAGTTGAACAATACTACTACCAAAGGACTCTACATCGATATATTAAAAGGAAAAATCGAAAAATTTCAACCAGATAGTAGTATCGAAGAACACTCAAAAGAAATACTAAATACTATCCGAGAAACAGGAAATACAGTTATTCCTATAATAAAATCATCTAGGAACCTATGGATTTCTGCAGAAACACTAAAGCTTGTCGAGGAGAAACGTTTAGCGAAGCTAACAAACAATATATCAATAGAAAACAGCAATAAATATAGAGAAGCCTGTAATTCAGTAAAAAGATCAGTAAAACAGGATAAAGAACAATGGTTGCAAGAACAGTGTACAGAAATTGATAAAGGTCTAAGAGTAGGTAACACCAAGAAAGCGTATAGCTTAATAAAAACACTAAAAAATAAAGATTTTACACCACGATTAAATATATTACGGAGTCATGATGAAAATTTGCTACAATCTAAAGAAGCGATCAAGAAAAGATGGACTCAATATTGTAGTAACTTATACAAAGATAATGGTGAAGGAGATATAGTAATAAAAGAATTAGAAGAAATTTCCCCACCAATTCAGCAAGAATCTCATGATATCCTGTTTTCGGAGGTAGAACTAGCTATACAATCATTAAAAAAGAATAAAAGTCCTGGTTTAGATGGAATCGAAGCTGAATTATTACAAAGTGGTGGAGAGTCATTAGCACATGAAATTCACAAACTCTGTAATAAAATATGGCATAGCGAAGTGATTCCAGAAGATTGGGGAAAGTCAATTTTGATCCCATTACCTAAAAAGGGGAATTTATCAGAATGTTCAAATTACAGAACTATTTCCCTCATTAATCATATTAGCAAAACCTTTTTAATAATACTACTAAACAGGCTTCAATATCAATTGAATTCCTATCTTTCTGAAGAACAATCAGGTTTTAGAAAAGATAGAAGTACTGTTCATCAAATCCTAATATTGAGACTTATAGCGAAAAAGGCGAAAGGGAAAGGTAAAAAGATCTATAATTGTTTCATAGATTTCCAGAAAGATTTTGACACTGTTAATCATAAAGTTTTGTGGGCAGTATTAAAATCTCATGGTGTCGATGGTAAATTAATCAAGTTATTAAAGGAAATCTATGGAAAAGCTCAGTCAGCTGTCAGAATAAATAAGGAAGATGGAGAATGGTTCTATACTAGCGTAGGAACTAGGCAAGGAGATCCATTATCTCCGCTTCTATTTATAACATACCTCGAGCGAATCATGGAGAAGGTAAAACAAAAACCTTGTGGAGTCAACATCAATGGAAATTTAATAAACAATCTCAGATTTGCTGATGATATAGATCTTATCGACGAAAATTTTAATAGTCTTACAGAGCAAATCGAAACCGCGAACAACTCAGCGAAGTCTGCTGGACTAATTATAAACGCAAAAAAGACAAAAATAATGTTTTTTGGGGAGAAAGACAATAACCAAGAGATTAAGATATCTGGAGAAGTCATAGAAAATGTCAACAGATTCGAATACCTTGGAAGTCTTTTAACTTGTGATAATAACTGCACCGAAGAAATCAAAAGAAGAATTAGCAAGGCAACAGCAGTATTAGCTTCGTTAAAACATATAATAAGTAGTGAAAAAATCAAAGTAGAAAGTAAACTAAAAATCCTAACTACAACTGTGTTCACTGTTTTATTATATGCATCAGAAACATTGAAACTAAAGAAAAGTGATAAAAAGAAACTACTAGCATTTGAGATGAAATGCTATCGCCAAATATTAAAAATCAAGTGGACAGATAAAGTATCAAATGAAGCTATAAGAAAAATGATATCCCGAAAAACTACTATTGTGGATGCCATAAAGAAGAGAAAGCTACAATTATTTGGACATATTAGTAGAATGGATGATAACAGGCTAGTAAAGCAAGTGGTATCCTCTAGAATGGATGGAAAATCTCGAGTTGGTCGTCCTTCTAGAGAATGGTTAGATGATATCACAGATTGGTGCAACTGCAATATACAAGATCTTTGCCATCTAGCTCAGAATATAAAAGGGTGAAAAGATCTTATTCTTTCATCTATTGACCACGACGGAAGATAATCCTATGGGACTTATTTATATTTATTATATTATAATTTAAAATCATAATTTTTTCCTCTTTCTCATATGGGTTGTCTAGTTACTTGTACTCAGCTCTATTATACTATCATTGTCAATCTATTCCATTTAGAAATTATTAGTATACTCAACAATCCACTCCACTTTAAACGCTACTTAACTTGAAGAGATTATTAATTGATAGTTTCAATATCTTCAATCATTAGACTTCCACCAAGCTACTTTTTTTAAGAGTCTCTTTGCTAAAAGAATCAAATATGATTTTATTGAGTAAACTCTCAGACATCTCATTTCACTCAAAGTCTTAGCTCGGCAACCTTGGAATAGTCTGAAGTGAATCTATCTAAAGAATATTTTGTATTTTTATCAAAGAATGTTTAAAAAAAATGATCTGGTATCGAGTCGTTTGAATGAAGAATGTACATTTTTTGCGATTAATAATTCGTTCGAATCGAATATTGGTTATAGCGCATTGGAGTATATTTCACTAATACTGATTCCATATCTAATATCACTTAAAGCGAAGAAAATGTTAAAAGAATCATCAAGAATCGGCAGTGCCATCGCAGAAAGTGTTGAATATTTCTAGTCGCTACACCGATTGATGTATCGACTTATACCTATAGTTAGTATGCACCAATAATATTGATTTCCCATGTTTGAATACTTACTTTTCCACTCTTTTTGTATTTCGTACTAGAAAATCAGAAACTAAACGGCTGACTTTAACAAATAAAGTGGCATCATCTCTTGCATTATAAAATCTATTCAAAGTATTCCAAGTATGGCAGCATCAAGGCGAAACGCTGAAAAGTTTTCTTGTAAAACATCGCGTTTTCTTTTACCCGCATTTCGTCGTCCATCTTATCGTGAAATAATCGCAACAAATAGCATATGTGATCCAGAAGGACAAGTTTTTTCAAAATGGAGTGAAGAAGATGGTCAATATTACTGTACAATTAATACAGCACTTCTCAATGATGATGATGAAGTATTGAAAAAAAATGCACGATTTATTAACAGTCTAAGAATGGCCATTAAGAATAATAGTGAAAATGAATTTATTAAAGTTTATCGTGGTTTATCTATTGATCATCAACATGTAAAACAGGAATATACAGTAGGCTTACAGTTTTTATTGCCAACATTTACATGTACATCAAAAAATAAAGATGTAGCACATCGTTTTGGTGATTATCTATTTGAAATTGATGCCTCAAACGATGATTGGACATATCGTAGTGATATTTCAAAATATTCTATCTATCCAGAAGAACAAGAAATTTTATTCTATCCATATAGTGGCTATGTTGTTCAGAATATTATACATGATGCAAGAATAATTCAATTAAAATGTATTGATACACTAAACGTTGAATCGACCTGTAGAGAACGTATTCCATCTTGCGTTAAGATTTTTGATTCATCAAGAAATATGTTCGTTTATTTTTATAAAGATAGTAGCAATGTCCATTGGTCTCGTGGTGATAAACCAAATGAAATCTTTTTAATTGCGGAAAATCAGAATGGTTATTGGGATGCACCTTATCGTTATCATCATCGTAATGGATATTTTATAGATAAAGGAAACGATCGATGGGAAGAATATCAAAACAATAGACTCCACGCAAGGTTTACCAGAGTTGTTGATGATGATAACGACGGTGATGAAGATGATGATGATGATAATAATAATAATGATAATGATCGTAATGATGGCTGTCAAATCTTCTGATTGAGCCGGAAGAATCCTTATTTTTAGACTTTTCTCTGATTCAAAAAAATCTCCTGGATCCAGGAGCTGGTTTATAACATTTACACTTTCTTTGAAAAATTATAAAAACATGTATTCGACAAAGGATTAATGTAGTCTTCTAGTGAGCATGATGATGAGAAATAGCGACCAAAAAGCAAGGGTGTAGGTGTGGGTGGGTATGAGTGTCGATCTATCCTTCAAAACTCTTCCAACACCGACACCCACATTTTACACTCTAAATATAATAAAATTTATTGTAAATCATTTCAATTAGATAGTAAAAAATTAATTTATTGTTTCAAATACATTCGAATTGAATAATTCATGGTAGTCATATATTCTTCAATATTGTCAAATTAAAAAAATCAAGATTTAATATTATTTTATTTGAAAAGAAAGAAAAAACAAACGGTGCTAAATAAACTATTGAAAAAAAAAGTTCAAATCAGTTCTGATAATAAGTTTTATCGAACTGTCATCATTCTTTGTCGTTCAATATTATCAGCAATAAGAATTTCTTTCTTCGTTTGTATTGTTCTTTCACCAACATAAGGTACAGCTTCTGGATGATCAATATGATATTGTCTTTGTGTTTTTGTTTTTGTCCAACGATCTTGAAGATCAATTAATTTCCATTGTTTAATACGGCCATCTGATGTTCGACCAAATCTTTGATCATTATCTTTCATTGATAAAATACTTGGATCTAAACTTAATCTTGGATCTTGTATCGGTAAAACTGTTTCATGAAACGATACATCTTTATATGAATGTTGATAAGTTGAATGCGGTTCTAATTTTGGTTCAATAAAACGAGAAACTACTTCTGGACCAGGAAGACGTAAATCATATTTAGCTGAATTTGGAAGTTGATGAGGAATTTGTAGATATGGTGCAATTGGTGTTTGTTTTTTTTCAAAAAATTTATAGACAGTCATATCTTCTTTACTTTTAAATGGTGAATCATAAACACGATTTGCTGATCGACGAGCATAACCATCTGTATGTTCAGTAATATATTTTGTTGCATATAATTCATCATATGGTGATGGATGAATAAGTGGACCAATAAGAATATCATTTGTTTTTTCATTATTATTATCATTATTATTCAATGATATATTATGTGTTGGTTTTATTGGATAACTATTCATACTTCGTACTCGTTCAAGATTAGTATTATATTGTGCACTCATTAAACAAGTTGGATCAGAACGTGCTTGATATGATAATGTATTTTCTTGAAGAAATTTTCGAGTATTATATGATTGACCATAAGTTGATTCACGTTGAATAAATGGATTATTATTACCTTCTTGAACACGAGCGTTAACAGTACTTGTATCTTGTGGAACACGAAATTTATTAAGAAGACGACTCTAAAAACAAAACCAACAAGATTTTTGTTTTTCATTAATTAAATAAAAAGATTAGATTATCTAAACAAACCCGCATTGTTTGATAATCATGAAAAGTTTTATATTGAAATAATTTTGGTTTTGATACATTTTGTGTTTGTTCACCATAATCTAATAGATCACCAAGATAATTTTCATCTTTTAATAAATGATCATTTTCTTCTTGATTATTTTCTGAATTTTCAATATTCGGTATTGCTTGAACTAATGCATTTGGATCATATGTATTGGTATGATAGAGACCTGATCGTTCTTGAACATATGTACCGACTTGATCATAAAATGTATTAACATAAGCATCACGATATTGTGGTAAAATTGGTCGAGCATGACGTGGATGTTGAAGAGTACGAAATTTAATATTGAGTAAATTAAGATTGTCTTGTGGTCGAATAAGTTCTAATTGTTCAAGACGATTTTCAGCTTCGACTTGTTGATGACTTGCTTGATGATCACGAGCAATTTGTGGAACACTTGAAGATGGTCGAAGATGATGAAGATATCGAATTTCAGGTTGTTGATTATTAGTATTTGAAGTTTCGGATCGAGCTGAAAAGAACAAAAAAATTGTTTTATAGTTAATTTCATTCGATTCGAAAAAATTCATATTAACTTGAATATTATTCATACACTTTACATCTTTATTAACATTATTATAATGAATACAATAAAATTTAGAAAAAAAGATAATACGAGCCAGTCACCTTATGATCTACATATTATATATGACTATAAAACGACAAGAATAAGAAGAATAAACGAAAGAAAGATGTAGGACAATCAACAATTAGAGTGAATCGTTTTGCTATAAAACTGTTTAGGTTTTATATTAACTCCTTAGAGTTTCGTATCGAACTGTTCTTCATCCAACGCGTCTTAAAATAAGCTCGACATAGATGTGGTAATCTTCAATTTGTTTAAATTTACTTCTGTAGAGTTTCACTTTAATTTTTAAGAAGAAGAAAAGGATTCAAGTACTAATTTGAATAGAGCTCTATGATCATTTGACGTTTGGAGTCTTTAATCATAATATTTTTCAAAACAGAAACGTCTTAAGTGTGTATGTGTTTGTTGTCAACAACTGATTTGATGACATTCTGTTGTTTAACTTACGAATCCATGTTGCTGCTCGTTCTGTTGGAAACATATGAGCTGGTAAATTTACATAATCAGTTCCATTTCGCATATGATCATCAAGTTTATCATTTTCACTCATAACTCTAAATAAAAAATACATAAATAACTATAAAAATTCGTTATATTTTTACTTAGTTGTTTCTGTTGCTGAATATTGTGTTGGTGTTCTTTGTTTCTCTAATGCACTTGGTTGTCGATGATTACCATGAATATGAATAGCTTGCATACCTTCAATTGGTCTTGCTGGATCAAGTGTTTTTTTAAAATATGGTTTCTATTTTAAATTAAATCAACCAACAAAGAGTTTCTTTTCTTATTTAAATGAAAAATAAATTTTTACTAATTGTTCTGTTGGTTGAAGTGGTATTGTTGTATCATACACAACATGTGTACCAAGACCTTCACCGTTTGAAAAATCACTTTGATATGATGTTTCAAATAAAGATCTTTCTTTATTTTTAACTATATTTGTTCCAGAACTTTCAATAGAACTATCATCATTTGGTACAAATATTTTTCGTGGCCAAGGATATATTGATGATGAACTAAGATCACTCAATGAACGAGGTAACTAAAAACAAAAAAAAAACATACTAAATTAAATATTTGCTGTTAATCTTTGTCGTTTAAGATTACCTGCATATATTGATTATCAGGCCATTTAAAATTTCGATGCCGTTGTCGTTGTAGACCTTGATAATGTACTTCACGACGAAATGGATTACCTTTATAAAGAAAAAAAAATATTGACATAGACTTCATATATAACAAAATTCAACATATAGAATTTTGAAATAAATAGAAGAAAGCGAACATATAAAATTGTCTTACCACGAATTTTATGTGTGACAATATATGGATCCATATCTGTTGAAGGACGATCATCAACATTGATACTTGCATTAGGAAAAAGTGCTTTTTCACTAATATGTGATGAAAATGGATGATTTGATGGAAATTTTAAAGGTATTTGATGAGGTGTTATATCAGTTGTATGAAGTGCTGCAGGTATTCTATAGTATTAAATAAAATTATGAATTGAAATATAGAGAAAAAAAAGCCTAAAAAACATACAATTCATCATTTATTCGAACATTACTTAATGTTATATCTGTATTTCGATAATTTTGTGCAATTGGTTCGCCTCTATAGTTGTTAATTTATAGAAATACTTATCTTTTTTTTTTATTTTGTAAAAAATCTTACTTGTAAAGAAATGTTCCCGATGGATGAGTAGAACTTGGATCATTACTCAATGGAATACGTTGTTTACCAGTACCCCAATCAACGCCTGGTTTGATAGCATCATCCGTTGAAGATGGTTCCGAATTAAATAATACCAAACTTGTCATCACGAACAAATGCACATTCGAAATACAATAATGTTGCTTCTATGTTACCTTTTACTGTTCGAATAAAAAAAAAAAAACAAACAAAGCTATCGTGTTTCCATTACAACAGTTAATGGTGATGTTAAATAACAATTGGATTAGTTAAAATTGAGAAGAACAACGTGTACATCAACAACAACAATAGAAACAAATTTCTAATGAAATATATTGAGTTTTGTTTCACATTTGATAGACTATTTCACAGAACATTTAAAGACAGACATAGTTCACATTTTAATAAGGAAGCATATAAAAAATATATAAGTCGAAAGTACGCCTACTGGTGAATGAATAACAATAATTGTCATAAGTAGTCAATTAATTTTCATCAGTACAACCAATTTCAGTTTGACTAAACGCTTTTATATCTGTCAAGGACTATATAAGATGCATTTGTGTTTACATTGATTACAATAACAATATTTCTCTCTCTCTATCGAAACAATTGAAAAATATTCATACAAACGACAACTAAAAATCGATAAATAATCAAATCGGAAAGCAAAGAAAATTTTCAACTTTATGCCTTCTCAACATAAAAGCTTAACTGAATTTCGATCTTAACAATCAATATTTGTACATCCTTGATGTTTTTTATTTTTCAATTTCTATAATCTATTTTTGTAAGTTTTACCTTCATTAAAGAATTCACAACCGGTAAATGAACAATATTTATTAAGTTTCTCTTTTTTTTTTTGTTAAAGATAAAAATGATACAAAGCAAAGCATACACACAAACAAAAACAAAACAAAATTAAATCTTAATACATAGATGCAGAATTTTTTTTATTTGATACGTAATACGAAAAAAAAAACATTATATAAACTAACCCGCCAAATATATCACAGATAAAAACAAACATAAAAGAAAACGACATTCTAATTTTTTTTCTATCATGAAAATGATGGTGTCCTTGCTATTTCTTTCATATACACAGGATCATCTAATATTGATATATAAGTTTTTTCTGCATCAGCATCTTCTTGTTTCATTTGTTCATGTAATGCTATTAAACGATACCATGTTATTACATCAGGATCACCGATAGTCATGGAAAGTGAACATGCATCAATACCATTATGATCTTTTAATAATGGATCAGCCCCACGTTTAAGTAAAAGTATAATTGGTCTAGAATAATAAAATCGAATATCGATAGAAAAAAAAAGAAGTTTTTTTACCCTCGTCCTTTATTTGCTAATGGTGTTGCATAATGAAGAGGTGTTCTACCATCTTCATCAGCTAAATTTACTTTTGCATTATTTGTCAAAAGAAATTCTGCAGCTGCTATTGATCTCTATAATAAACAAAGAAATTTATTAAAAATTAAATTAAAATAAAATCATACACTTAATATTGTTTGAATTAATGGTGTTCGTCCATGATCATGTTCATTAAAAAAATTTTTATCAGCACCAAGAGCTAATGCATGAAGCATCATTGGAACATTACGATGACGAGCTCCTTCATATAAATATATATTCATATTCCATATTGCTGGTGGATTATCTTTAAATATTAAAAAATTATAAAAATTTAAAGAAAAAATATCAATTTTTTTTCACCTGTTGTTGTATCATTATCAGATGGTGCTGTTAATCGTCTAAAATATAAGAAAAAAAAACTTATAGACGAAAATTTTAAAAACAATATATTTTTAACTTTTTCCCTTAACGATAACAGCTAGAATAAATCAGAGAAAATATTTGAATAACTTAAACAGTATCCTATCAGGATAAATACTTGTTAAACTCCCACTAACAGATTTGGGTAAAATATGAGAAAATAGTTCTGAACGAAATAAGATATATCCGAATGCTCTTCAACGAATGATCATGATTGTCCGATTGGCCTAACAAGCTGTTTTCTGAAAATAGATATGAATTTACTATGTTTCATACTTTGGGACTTTTCTTAGATGAACTTGTTTACAAAATGGTTTTGATAAAATTCAAAAAATTAGTTTTCACGACCTTTCATCCAAGTCTGTTGATAAGAATTTGACAAAGTACTTCTTCTGATAGAAAATTATTACAGCTACTCAAATCTTTTCAATATTATGTTTCTAAATTATTTGCTTTCACTTAATCAATAACAACGAGATTTAGTATGAAAAATAATAATAATATAACCTAGTTAATAATTGTCGATTGTTGACTTTTAATGTATGTGATGTATCATCATCATTTTCATTTCCAGTATTAGCTGTTGATATTGAACTTTTCATTACAGACCATCGTTTAATAGTACGTGTTGATGAACGCATTTGATTTGATGCTGGTAATGAACGTAAAAATGCTTTTTGAACATATTTTGCTTCTATATAAGATCGACGTGTCAAACTAAAAGAAACAATATTTAATAAAACAAGATAATTATTAACCAAGTCAGGCATGACTTGGAAAAAAATTTCAACACTTGCAACTAGAAGTCAGTGGTTTATGGAGTAGAGAGGTGGATCAATTAATCGAGAAAACTTTACTCAAATCTTATTCGTTGAAATAGAACAGCTTCTAGACAATCGGATTTCAGCAAATGATTTCTTCGTTTCTTGTAAGAATAACACAAATTGTTGTCCGAGGTGCTTTCTTTTGAATGGCTCAGACTACACCATGTTAAGTTCGTATAGGAGTAGAAAAAAACTAAAGCTTAACTTAATTTTACGTTAAGTTAAATGGTCTACCCCTACTGCGGAGTTCAAATTTTTGACTTCGTCTGTATTTTCTGTCGAAATTTGACTTCAACTTCGAGGAACTATAAAAATTGTGCTTGACTAACAAAAATACTTCTTTTTTCTTTCTTGAAAGTTACTTATAAATCTATCGTATATTTTTATTCATTACTTAACATGTGAAGAATAAAACTACTTGATGGGAAGTTTTAATATCCTTAATTTATCTCGTAAGTTATATCAGGAGTAAACTTTCTTTTTTTTTTCGAATTTTTTATACAAAAAAGTGATCACGGCTGAGCAAGTCAAATAAAATATGCCTCAATTTCAAATGAAGTCTGGTTGGCAGAACTCTGGAATGATAATCATTAAAATTCACGAATCCTCAAACTCGAAGATCAATATGAAGATACCACGATGGATTTAATTGAGTTCTGAATTCTTAATGTAAGAATATACGAGGATAAAACTTGANACAATTAGCAGTCACGACTTATTCTTATCGTCAATATGTTTTCCAAATCTTGATATATAAGACATAGATCGTTGTACACTTGAAAGTATCTACTTGATCATCTCACTTCTTTGACTATATTTCTGAACAAGAATATATTTGAAACTGAATTGCAAGTCTTGGTCGATCGATTCGTAGAGCATCGAACAAAATTTGTCATATTGAGATATGGATTCATTATTAAACAAGCCATGCTCCTATTGAATGATGCTAGTTTTAAAATGATGCATGAGAAAGAACGGAAGATTAGGTCTTTTTGTAGTGATATTGTCTATCGAATTCGTGTAAGAGAAATTAGCTATCGATCGAATTGAAAGTAAAATTCCATATGAAAATCAATAAAGAGCTGAAAATTTTTTCAATGTTTTCAACTACCATAAACAAATGTCTTAGAGAATGAACTACTTGATTCGGCCGCATAGTATATACTGGTGGCAGGTAAGAAATGGCGCATATCGCTACTCTTTGCAGTTTCTACATTAGATTTGATGCATAATATTTCCGGATAACGATCAATTCGATCGTATTATCTACGATAATAGTCACTAAGAACGAATTAATGAGGGTCTTGTTGACATTGAATTAAACTTTAAGCTCAAAAGAAAATGAATCACTTGGATTCCATCTTGTGTGAACACGAATGCAATATGATTCTGGCACATACCTATCGAAGACATTTTTTTACGAATAATCTCATTAATACTGAAATATGAGGGCGTCTTCTTTATTTTGTATAGATGCCAATTGTATAAGACATGAGAGAAAAATGTAAGTAATCAATCATCGCTTAGTTATTTATTCCCTATTCTGTGATACCTATGTGCTTGATCTGTTCTATTTAAATCACATAATAATACATTTTCAATAATCTGTCTAACTATTCTCAAATGCAAACAATGTTAATAATCGATCGGTATTAGTGGTAAGTGACTCAACATTTCAACACGTATTAATTTACGATGAAAGTAAAAATATTAGATTTACTAGTTATTGTTAATAAAAATGAATTTTCTAAGGAAGAATAGTTTTTCTATGACTAACAAATTCCGATTTAAGTAGCGACATAATGATAAACACTTCACGTAGTGATTTTTCATTTAACACGAGACACAAAAGTCTTAGTACAAAATGTTCGCTCATTTTTCAGACATTTAGAGGTAATTGTTGAGAATGAAAAGCAGCTCATAAGAATCAAAATGCTGTGTTCTTTCAGAATATATATACAGAGTTTTCTTTTGATATAAAGTTAGTATTCTATGAAAAAAGAATTTCAAGTTGGCCAGAATAATATCTGTGGAGAATTTTTCTTTATTGCAGTGCGATATTTTGACTAAAACCTACTCGAAAGCAAAATGTGAAGCGGCTTTTAATAGTTCAGTATTGCAAAGCAAATTTTTCTCTGTATGCACATTGCGCTATTTACTATCTGTTTCATCTTGAACTAAAGACTGAAGAAAAATTTGTTTTGAAAAATCGACTGCAGACGTCGCTTGTAGAATCTTTTAAAAAATGTTCTAATAGTTTAACAAGATAATGCGAAAAGAAAATTCTGGTCATCTATGCCGAAAGTGCACAAAATTCGAATTCTAACTGAGTGCTATACCTCTCCACAATTGCTTCTAAGTACCAGAAAAATAAGCAAAAAATTTCGTACCAAGACTTTCGTGTTGTAACTTGATTTTAAAATGTATGCCAGTCAATTGTTTTATGAATTTCTCAGCATCACTAGAGCCCAATAAAAAATGACTATTCTACCCTACTATTCGAAAAATAAAACGCAATTTGTTTTCTACTTTCTTCTATTATACTATTGCTGAATAGCGACTTGAATAAAGTTAGTGCTAAAAAAAAGAATTTTCGGCTTTTAACGTCACCGTTCAGGAGATTTCCGGGAGCCAACATATTATATTGCGATTTCACGGATACACATATTTTTCAATATACTTCGAATGAGGAAAAGTGTGTTTTTAATTTTAATTTCATTTTATTTGTTGAACCTCTCAAAGTCTTCAAATTGCAAAAATATTGGGTAAGTTGTTCTAGAAAACTTGTAAGTCCTTTAATGTCGAAGGTCGAATACAAAACCCCTTACATCCATTCAAAAGAAAATGCATCTATCTACCGAGTACAACAAAAAGAAGTTTCCTAGAATGAAGACTATTGAAAAGAAATTTGTTCTGGGTTCGACAATTTATGCAAAAATCAATGTCGTGAAAAATGCGTGAACGTTAATTGAGGAATTGTCTAACTTGAACATGAAGTATGCTTATACTATGTACTCAACAAAAGCTCATCTAGAATCGTATCGATGACTTTTTAGCTACACGTTGGGCTATGATAAAAGGTCATAACTGTAATAGCGCTTATAGCTTTTCTTTAAACATGGTATTGGCTTTTTATTTGAAGAAATCAAGAAACTCATCATGAATTTTGAGGAAACTTTCAAAATTTGAAGTTATTCTTACGAATTTTTATACCATACACCTTAGAAATCATGCCTATATGTTTATCTCAAAAAAGTTTCTTTTTTTTGTTTTTTTTCTAGAAAAGTCGATATTTTGAGAGCGACAGTATAAGATCTTAAGATAACGTGTAAAGATTATCTAAACAAGTTTTATATCAATAAGAAAAAAGTCAAAGCCAAATAGAGAATGTAGAATCGGAAACATCAGTATGAAAACGATTTGGTCGAAATTTTAGATCAGTATTTGAAATAAGCCAATAGTGAAGTTCGTTACTGCTCCAAATCGAATATGATTGCGCATAAGTAAATCTTGTACGAAAGCTAATCATTTCAGACCAAAAACAACGTTTTTCATGGTTATCGGCAAAACGAAAAAGAGTTTGAAAACAACGAAGAAATGATGATTTTTCCAAATGGAAATAATAATTCTAAATATTCTACATTAGGAAATTGATGAGCAAGTTTCTGAATTTCATTTTCATCTGTTAAACGACGTTCAACAATTAAATGACAAATATGTTCTTGTGAAGTAGACATCATTGAACTGATAGCTAAAATTAAAGTAGACAACAACTTTTTTATAAGAACTTAGAGAGAAAATATTCGCATATTTGTACACTGAGAATTAGTCTAGTTATGTGTCGTGGTAATTTTCTATCAATTGATAAACAAGTTGTAAGTTCACGAACTCGATTAAATTTTTCATTAATCTTCAACATTTCATCATTTGTTGTAATATTAACGTGATTGATATAGTGAGTATATTTAACATCGGATGTAACTGATATATTATATTTGCCATTGATGATAGGTACTTTTCGTTGATCTTGTCGATTTGATGGCCATGGTACTGAAAACAAATGTATCCATCTAGCATTTTCATGTTCATAAAAAACAATATTCATTGTTCATCGACTAAAATTTTCAATTGATGTTTTATTACTAATTCGATGTGTCATTGTATAATCAAAGTTATCAAGACGAGATACATGTTTAATTAACATAGATTCCATTGTCAATCCATGAGAAAATCTTTTGTTCAGATGTATCACGAATACTCCATGTTAATTTACGAAGATTAGGCATATAACTAAGTATAGACTCAATATCATCGAGATATATATCAGTAGAACTATCCAATAATGTAAAATCGAGGACACGACACTTGACATTGAGAGCGATAAAACGCTGAAACAAAAATATAAATCATGAAAATATCTCTCAATTGACAAATATAATTCTTCAAAAAACAGAATAATTTCGATCGTGAGCAGACCGAATTGAAATGATTAAGAAAAACATAAGAACCATTAAGCGTTTTTCCATGGAAAATAAATAAAAAAGATGAAGAGTAAATGTGCATGATGTATGAAAAATATTTCTTACGAGAGAAGTTCTCAAACTGTTACCATAAAATTTTTTCGTTAGAGCCTATCTCTATGCAAAAGTCTCAAGTTGAAATTTGAAAATCAGTTTCATTGGTGTTTTCCTAAAGGGAATTACAGAATTTATTTAAGAAATGTCATAAAAATGCAGTATTTCCATAGCAATAACATAATGACATTACAATTATTGATAATATTCATAGCTCATTTGGTTCTACATAATGGCAAGGGGGAAACAGCGGACTTCAAGACTTCAAGACTTCAAAAGACTTCAACAGACTTCAACAGACTTCAGCCGCTGTGACTTCATATTTTCACAAGACTTCAGAAGACTTCTAAAGACTTCTGAAGACGTCATAGGACTTCAAATGACTTCGCAAGACTTCATAAGACTTCGTATGACTTCATGGGTCTTCAAAAGACTTCAAAAGACTTCGTTACACTNCTATAAATAATTCTTATTGGGGTCTTAGAACTTCTAGTTGAGTGGTTAGTTTTTTCAATTTGTGGCGATAAGGCCTTTCGGCTTTTAAGGGTTAAGTTTCTTTTTCTTGAATTTCGCTCGGTATTCGTGTCATTAAATAACCTATAGCAACACATATTTCTCAGCTATGGATCACCGAATTAATATTTTGTACAATTTAACTTGAGGATGTAGTTGAGAGTCACTCATATCCTTATTGATATTCACTTAAAATAAAAATCGAAAATCATACAAATTTCAAATATGGGCAACATAGCACTTCTCACAAATACTCCATCAAACATTTTTAAAACTTACTCCTATGTCAATATTGAGTGAGCCTCGAACAAGTAACAAGTAACAACATAGAGCACAGATGTATCTAAAAAATCAAGAAAAAGAAATGATGATCTGATACGTGTATAATTTCTTACAAGAACGAATGATCGATATTGAAGAAAAAACTGTTAACCTTTGGAATGCTCGTTTTGATATTCCAGATACTAATCAATCGCAAGAAAATAGTTTTCAATTATTTCGAAATAAAGATGATACTTATCTATGTTTCGATCAAGAGCAAAATTCTAAACTAGATAACCAAGCACCTACTGTTTCACAACCATCTACTACCACAGAAACAACAAATACTACTGTAAATCTAATGGATTTATTGCTGATTGATATTCCACTAGATATTATTGAACCATTGAAGCCTCAAGCTGTTCAAACACAACCAAGCTTTGAGGAACCAATCAACTATACACTCGTATGCAATTTGAAGATAAAACCAATTTCATTATCACCATCGACCCTATTTCAAAATAGTCAAACACAAGCTGAAAAATTAACATTAAAAGGACCAAGTAATCGTTTTATTGTTACATATTTAGATGATCAACAAGGAAAAAAAACATTCTGTACACCTGACAAACTCTATGGGCAACTTAAAAAAATCGTTACCGATAAAAAATACGATCCGAATACAATTGCTATTATTGATCCCAATGAAATGTTAGTTGATTTTATGACGGCAAATGTTAATAATATATTACCTAGTATAGAAGTAGAATATCGTGTTGTAGAAAAAAAATTATTAATTCCTATTGTGTTACAATGTGAACATAAGAAATCGGAATATTTTGTGACAGAAAAAGCAACATTAACTACGATCCTCAATCGTTTCATTGTTGATCAACAATTGAAATTTACACCACCGGAAACTTATTTTAGTGTATTTGATTCACTTGGACAACTCATTACTGAAGATTGTAGCATTGATAAGATTTATCGAGCCCCTGAACAAAAATCGACTCAAATTCAAGTTGTTCTATGTAAACAGAATACCAATATTTGCTGTGAAGTGACTCTTACAGCAAGCCAAGGTACTTGTTTCATTTAGATCATCACTCGACATTTTTGTGTTTTTCTATTTTTTTTCAGATGGAACACGAAGTCAATGTTTTAATCTTATCACAACATTGAAACAGATGAGTTTATGGTTGAAAATTCTCGATATCAATGCAGAATCTACTGTTGATAGTTACAGTTTTTGGAATGCACAACAACAGCAGTTCATTGATGTAGATCAAACAATTTCTTCAATACTTGGTCAAGCTGAATCTATTACTGTCGATGTTCTCAATGGGGAAGATATAATAGATGTAATACTTTCGTATGATAAGAATAGTAAAACGATTCGTATTCTTAAATCAAGTCCAGTAGATAGTCTTCTAAAAAATCCAAATTATATAAATCAATTAGGTTTGAAAATATCTCCTGAAGATTGTTGTCTAGTTTTTCTATCGAATGAACCAGAAAAGAAGAGGCTCGAGGATTCCGATATGAAAAATACAATCAGTGATTATGCTTCGATCACCGATAAACCGGTTCATTTTCAAATTTCTACTCTTGTTAAAATCACTTCTTATGATAATCCTGACGAAAAGCCCATTCCTATTCCACATCGAGATATAACAATTAAACAACTATTAGAAATAATTGGAGGCAATGATGCTCATACATATTTAGCATCGTGTGAAAGTAAAACAGTCTTATCCGAAAAAATTAACTTATCTATGATAAATGATACAAAATTTTGCCTTGCAAGGAAACATGAAACATGTCTTGTATCGATTCAACAACCAAATGATGCACTTGTAGCAGTTGTTGAAGAGAGTATGCAAAATCAACGATATCTTATCAATGCTACAATGGATGATGTTTATAAACAAAATAAAAGTATTTCTGAAGATCAATATCTTAGCTATAAAAATGATTTTGTTGCATCACGTAAAACGCCATTGAATTTATTTCTACCAAGTAAAAATGATACTGTTGAATTCATTTTAATCTATAAAACGTTACCAGCACATGTTACAGTGAGCTGTGATGAACAAACAAATCCAATTGAATTTTCGTGTGAACCATCGATGTGCTTAGGTCATGTTCATGAAACTGTTTGCGAACTATGGAAATTAAAGAAAGAATTGTATAGTTTAGTGCTCGTCGATGATTCGGAGGTCGATGCCGACTTTAAATTGGAAGAGGTAGCTGAATCTGTCGATGACGTTCAATTAAAATTGATTTCGATTGCTGGTATCAAATGTAATATTATCTATGAAGATAGAACCTTTATGATTTCAACCACATATGAAACACTTCTATCGACAATTTTGGAAGAAGCTTTAGAAAAACTTGCGATTCCGAAAGCTGACATCACTATGTTTTATTTGAATCTATTGGATGATCCTGAGAATCCAACCAGTATCGATCTGGAGTTTTCGATAGGTGACATTTGCTCGGTACCGAACAACGAGTCCAATACGGTAGAGAGTATGGAGTCCAATACGGTAGAGAGCATGGAGTCCAATACAGTACTGCTCCAATTACAAAAGAAAGCCAGTTAAAAGAAAAACAATTATTATTTGCATTTCTATTATTTTGTTTTATTATTTTATTGAAGTTTTCATGAATAAAGATTGATTTTTATTATTGAAAAATACTGTCGAGGGTGGGTGGGGTGTGGGTGTGGGTGTGTGTGGGTCTGGGTGTGGGGTGGGTGTGGATGTAGGTGTGGGGTGGGTGTGGATGTGGGTGTGAGTGTGGGTGTGTGGATTTGGGTGTAAGTGGGTGTTGGTGTGAGTATTAATGTTATTTACACCCTCACCCACACCCTCACCCACACCCTCACTCACACTCACACTCACACCCACACCCTCACTCACACACACACCCACACCCTCACCCACACCCACGCCCTCACCCACACCCTCACCCATACCCACACCCTTGACTTAACTGGTAAATAAGCCAATTGTACTTAGCCACTTCATTTGCAGCAGGTATCAATGGAGATCAGAAATGAGCGGAACCAAGTTCTTTTTTTGTCATGCTAACTTCTTTCTCTACCAATTCTAGTCATTGTTTCGGAGAATCTGGTATAATCCTCCCATATTCTGGTATTGGCAACTGTTCTTTTAGTGATTGTAGTTTCGATGGCTTTAGTTTTTCGAATGCCGATCCCAAATTAGGCTCTAATATAGAGACAAATATTTCAGAATTTATTTGTATTACATCTAAATAATTTTTTAATAATCGCTTATTTTTATTTATTTATTCGATAACTAACACTCTTTTTGTCATCTCTCTGGAATCGTTTTCGGACTCGTTTGATGCATGACATGTTTATTGAAGACTATAGAATTTGCTGCAATAAATTTGAGTTTTGATCCTACTAACTGAGATTAGAACTGTAATGTGTCCCTTACATTCCTAGTCACTACTAATCATCTTTGATATCTTGAGCATAAATTTCTATCTGCGCGAAAATCTTAATTGCAATATTTAGAACATTTGCAAAACTATTCCAGCAGTTCCAATTTCGATGAAGGCTTTGGAATGTTTGAGTCTTGGATGAGTCTCTAGTTGGTTGTGAGTGAAACAGAATTTGACTCAATATTGAACGACGTTATCTTCCAGCGGATATTCATCGGACCAACCATGCAGATTTAGTATTTTCATCACTCGATGTATAGGGTCAAAGAATAAAGAACCACATCATTTTTACTCTGAACTCTCATGCACTCTGATACATGTGCTCTGATAGACTATGTACGGGTAGTAGATGCGATGTGAGCATAGTTGTAGAACAAATTACTGTTCACATCCACACGCAATGCACAGGATAATGAATGTATATGTATCAAAATACATGAAGGCGCATCAGAGTGCATAACAGCATTTGATAGCACAAGACACGAATATCAGGATTTAGTTACACATATTTTCTATTTACCATCAGGTCCTATGTGGAGATATACTTTGATTCGATTTTATGGCAAATGAATGTAATTGAAACAGTATGACTGTTGCTGTTGAACAGAAGACTTAAGAAGGTCAAATTTTCAAATTTTGCAGTTATGGGCATAATATTTGCATCGGAGCATATTTAGTATTTTCACTTGTACAGCAATTGTAGATTGGCAATTGAATAGATGTTAATCTTGTGGGTGTGGATGTGGGTGCGGGTGTATATTCTCTTCACATCCACAACCACGGTCACAGCCACACTCATACACACGCCCACACCCACCCACTCACCCCCACACCCAAACACATTCATACCCTCTTGTTTCGGTAGGTATTGAATCTATTCAAAAATATCGCATCATGCAAAGATTATCTGTAAAATGATTTTATTATGAAAATCTAATCTTCTCTTATTGTAAAAATGATATTCCTGATCGATGTAAACAAATGCATAAAATATATATTTTCCATAAGCAACCGGAAGTAAGCATACTCTGGAAACACCGAGAAGTTCAGAGTGACAAAAATTGCGTATTAAAATCTCGTCAAGATAAGCTGTGGGACATACTTTTAACAATTCTTTAGAACACTTCCAAACGAAAGAAACTGAATAATGTATAAAATGACCGAGTCCCAAAGAGTAAAGTTCCAACAACCTTTCTTTATGCACTGACACAACCTCATCTTTTTTAACCACAATAGAATATTGCCCGATCGTCCGAGTTTTTGTTCGATCTGTCAACAGAAGCATTGTGAAGTGTTGACGCGAGCGATGTCAACCTTGCGAATTAACATCCATATGAAACTATCGAAAGAAGCGAACTCGACAACAAACAGAAGCTCCTGTGCGAGCACATTGGTTTTTATAATTCTTGTAGTTACTTTTCCTTAGCCAATACATCAATTCGACTGGCACACAAAAGCCAACGCCCATATCCAACTGCTGACTTATCATTCAGATATTAGTTTCGAAGTGATCCGTGGGAAGAGAAACATGTTACAATAATTCAAGTGCAAAATTGACCTCCAACAAGATCATTAATGAAGGATTATTCTTTGTTCGATCATGTGCCAAAAGAGACATACCTCTTCGAAAAGTCATAACAATAATTGATACTTGTGGTTGAACATTAATAAAAGTTAGGAGTCTTTAGCGAGATATTTAAGGTCAGCATCATCTATGCGTGTACAACGTTACCTGTTTTGTGTCTGCCATTCTGTCCCAGTACAACACATATACACATTACTATCACTCGGGCTCTGGAGAACAATGCGAAGGTGATTGGCAGCCACGAACAATCAGTTCGATGATGTAAGAATAAGCAATAAAATGTTTTTTTTTGTAACTTATTTAATACTAGCAGAATATGCAATGTTCTTTGGCTGTCTTTGTGCCATTCAATACTTTGTGTTGTAACATGAGAATAAACCTTACAATACAGTAAGTATAGAATATGAAAAAATCGGGCTGAAATCAACAGTTTTATGAATTCATAATTATACAATTTTCATTTATTCGTTCACGGTTGTGAACTTTTGTCAAAGATCTGATAAATCATTCTCTGGTATCTGTATCGCTTTCGAATCGATCTTTTTATCGGCATTACTATCTTCAATATAGGAAAGATGGCCATAATGCTTCACGATCCAAATAAAACCTTGGTAGATCCACACACCAAGAATAGCTCCGACAATTGGACCAACGATCGGTACCCAAAAGAAATAGTTATGTACACCAAATACATCATTCCAACCATAGACAAATGCTCCAAAAAGACGTGGACCCAAATCACGAGCCTAAAGCATAAAAAAGAAAAAGAATAAACCTTTGCAAATTAATATATAGAATTTCCAAACAGGATTAATTGCAGCTCCAGCGTTAATTGAAAATGCACAAATAATGCCTGTAACGATCAGCGCAAATGCAAACGGCTTGGCTGCTTCTGATACCATCTGATTCAATTCCTACATAAAGTAATTTATCAATCATTCATTTATCCCTAGCTACTCTCTTACATGCGTAACTGCCATGACAAAGATCATCAGAATAGCAGTGCCGACAATCTGATCGACCAACGCATTCCACTGTGGTGTACCTTCGGCAGGCATCGTAAAGAAGATATCAGCTGTACCATTGGGGCCAGTCATTTCTCGTGTACCACCATCGAATTCATCGAATTGCTTCAAGTAGACAAGATAGACTAGGGCAGCTCCTATAAATGCACCCAATATTTGACCAATAACATAGAAGATACATTGTAATGGTTTCAGTTTGCGAATAGTCATTAACGATATACTCAAAGCCGGATTGATATGCGCACCTAGAATAATCAATATAAAATTCTGTTAAATGCAGTGCTAAGTCTTTCTCATACCAGTAATTGATCCACAAAGCATCAGTGCTAGAAAAAACAAGAAAATAAATTAATTAATATATTTTTAGGTATTAGGAAACAAAAAGTGATGAATTTGATTTCTGTTGAAAATCTGTACTTCTTTGCAGTTTACATCCTGCGTCCCGACGTATATTGACTTTGCCCCATGAAATGAGGCTAGAACGGTAGTCACAGGCACAGAAAAAAGATTATTTTCATGGAGGGACTAATATCAGATCAAAAAAAATTATCGGTCGATCAAACATATTATTGTCATGTTTAGGTTTCCTCAAATTGTGATTCTTAACAGAAGTAACTAAAAATAGAAAATAGTTGCACCAAATCATTAACTAGCAAACTACTTAAAATTAGTATTAAATTACTCTTCGAAATTATTATTATTGATTATCACTCACCTTAACAAAATTTTCTGCCATCTGACGATTTAGTTCGTTGTGACTAATGATCCATATATGCAAGATCAATTCAGATTATAGAGATAAAATTATTTGATGGCGACCTTGGACTCATAAAGTATTGCTTCATTTGTTTCTCGATCAGACTTTTTTTTTAGAAAACTCTTTGTAAGTACGTTTTTAAAGAAAAACTCGCAAGATAATTAATCACTAAGGTAACTCATTCCTTAATGAATTGAAGAATTCCTTAGCAGACGATTAATAAATGTCAGTTATTATAAATTGTAATTACTTCACCTATCCATTACTCAATAAGAAAGATACATCAAGTAAGTCTTTGTAATAAGCCAGTTTAATTTGGATAGACATCAAATTCCTGCTTGAAATATAGGAAGGATGATTTATGTTAGAGAAGCCATAGGCCAGAGAAGAGACTGCAAGTGATCAAATAATGAAGGGCCCTTTTGGAGAAGAAAATAGATTTTATTATAGTGTCTGAAAAATGGTCAATGGAGATGCTATTCTGATTTGTCTACCAGACATTGACAATTTCAGTTTTAGTTAGGATCTGAAGAACTGTTCGAAAAGATCAGTTCGTATTGAAGGAACTACTTCAACAGTTCTTTTGCTCGTTTGATCTGGGTTCGTGAGCTTGAGCCGGTCTACCACTATCCTCTAATTGTTTCTATAAATATTACCTGAGTAGACGCCGATGCCAAACGCAATAGCAATTGGAAGTGTAGAATGAGAAGGTTGTTGGGTAAATTTATAGTTAGCAATAGCAGCTTCGCCCATCAGTATGAGAATGCATGTTGCAAAACATTCCGCTAATAATTGAACCGTGTATTGTTGCAGCTCTTTTATCTCCACCATAGTCTGGTTTTCTAGTGTTATAGCCAAAGATAATCGTAGTAATCTGAGTTAATGTCGAATATTTTTAAAATGTCATCCGCCATTTTTTGAATAATTCTTCACCATTGATAACTTTCGCGTTCGGGTTTTAGCCATTCAATAGAGCGGCATGGAGAGCATCTATCTATATGAGATTCATTAGGATCAAAGAAGTATTTTATGGTAGATATTTAATTGATATATTTTACGTTACCCATTTCCGTTAGTTTTCCAGAGATGTAAGCTTAAGTTACACCAAAATGTCGCTCTGAGGGTCCTAAGTTGGCGTCAAAATTTCAAGATTTTACACAATTATCGTATTTTGAGACAACCACAGAAAGCCCTGAAAATTTTATCAAGGATACAGTACCCTTCAGGTCAGGCTTTCATGTAATTTAACCATATGTCTCTATAAAAACTAACCGAAATGGGTAACGAAAAATATATCGATTAAATATCTACCATAAAACACTTCTTTGGTCCTAATGAATCTCAAATAGATAGATGCCCCCGAACGCCGCTATATTGAATGGCTAAAGCCCGAACTCGAAAGCTATCAATGGTGAAGAATTATTCAAAAAATGACGGATGACATTTTTAAAAAAATCCGACATTAGAACACGAAATAATGCTGCACCTGTTGATTCTTCATTCTTTTTCTCGTCTTCTTTTGTCTCGTTCTCCTCTCCTTTTCCGTTCTCGTTATTATTATAAAGTTCTATAGATCATTGACTGCTCACATAAAAAACATTAAAGAGAACAAGATTCGTATGTAGGAGGCTAGAACATCATAGAGAGCAAGATACTTTTATCTTCTATATATTATATTCACCTGTAATATTTGCTCGATTGTCGAGGCCTATCATATATTTGAGGAACGATTTGTATAAGAACAATAAAATGTCTGCATACAATGATGATGAAAGCAATGTTACTGTTTCTTCTATTATAACTTAAATATTTTCTGCGTAAAAACGAAAAAAATTACATGCAGTGTCTGGAAAGTAACTCCCTATTTTAAATTATATGTTACTCTTAAACAACAAAAGATATCGTAACGATTTTTTCATTGTTTTGAAGCATGTGTCATGGTATGCTATTGCAAATAAATCAATACGATTGATCATTTGATTATCCAACATCAAGCATGAATTTCATCTAGAGAATATCCGAAAGTAACTCCTTATTTTGAATAGTTTATTACTCCGATGCGACAATAGATACTATAACAACTTTTTTCACTATTTCGAAGTGTACAGAATACTTTAGAATAATAATATCTTACATTTCTACATTGACTCCTGCCTTGTCGAAAGAATTTTGAGATATTATTATTTTACAGTATTATATACACTTCAAAACAGTAAAATAGTTGTTATAGGGTCTGTTGTCGTATCGGAGTAATAAACTATTCAAAATAAGAAGTTACTTTCGGACATTCTCTAGATGAAATTCATGCTTGATGTTGGATAATCAAATGATCAATTGTATTGATTTATTTGCAATAGCATGCCAAGACACTTGCTTCAAAACAATGAAAAAATCGTTGCGATATCTTTTGTTGTTTAAGAGCAACATAGAATTTGAGCGGCTTAGGTGTGTGGTAGTGGTGTGGAGTGTGCGTGCGAGTGTGTGGGCGTGGGTGTAGGTGATGTGAGTGTGTGGTGGGGGTGGGGGTGGTATGGATGTAGTTTTGATGAACACTCTGAATCCGACACCCACACCCACTCCCATATATGCCATGTAGAATAAAATGTACAAATTATATTGATCTTTATGTTCATGTATTGGGCACAAGATCAAATCTTCAAAAACAAATATTTAATATTGAAGAACAACAAATAAAAATTATGGCATGAGCATTTTCATTCAATAGGAAACACAAAGTAAACAAGAAAATCAGTTTTGTCAATATTTAAATTCTCAATATGATGAACACATACTTGAAAGAAAACAAAATCCTAATGAATTAAATGATTGGAAACTTCCTATAATAGATACTGATTTCACATTTGAAAACAATTTACTTAAATTTAGATCAATTACTAGATCAACAGCGAACAAAATCAAAAATTGATTTATATAAAAATATTCAATACGAATCTTTGATGAAATTCAATGTAAAATCAATTCTGTAACTATCATCATTATTTATTCAACAAATATATCAATATCGAATAGAACACTCAATAGAATCACTTCTTGTATAAAAAGCACAAAAAGTTACTATTGTGAATCCCAATGAACACTCGACAACAGAGATGTCCATCGCGGCTGAGAATCTACCGCTGCCGCGACGTGACGAACTCTAAAAAAAGAGCCATTGCGACGCGCTATAAAAAGCACTTGCCGCTGCCGTGCCGCCGCCGCGATGACATTCAAAAAAATCTTTTGATTTTGAAGGCTGTGACTGGTTTCAATTAGGGCTGCTGCTAATCGATCAGATTCGTTAGATCTTACAGAATAGCATACATGAATACCGAGATCCTGTGCGAATTCACGAATTTTTTAGATTTCTTCCTAAAAAAGCTGCCGGCGCTATGGACATCTCTCATGTGTACAATAAAATCATTTTAATAGATGTAAAACTTTTGTCACTCAATGTGTTTTATACTTTATAGATCAAAGTCTAATGATGAATCTATTTTATTCAACAAATAAATGTCAATAAATTAATCTTTGATTAAAAACTCTGTCATATACAATTGACCATTCTGTTAATGATTATGCCTTTTTTTAATATGACCAAAGGAAAAAGCACTGATGAAAACCTTTTCATGCCATCAACAATAGATCAAACAGAATCAATGATAATCAATATTATTGATCGGAATATTATAAACAAACGTTACTTTTACATTTGAAACAAACAGTCAATACGTTTATGCATTAAAGTAAATGGACACTTCTTTATTATTAAATAATAAAAATATTTTCGAGCAATTAAATTTAATTGATATATCTTCTAATGATTGTTATTTTACATTGAAAGAAACAAATGAACAAATTTTAGCAAAAGATGATCTTCGGAATTCCGTTTGTACTTAGTCAATTATTGCAAAATTTATCAATTCATTTTCAAATATCGATGTCAATGCTAATAATCATATGTGAAAAATACCTTTATTAAATAAGGGTGTGGGTGTCGGGTGGATGTGACGGGCGTAGGTTTAGGTGTGACGGTGGGTGTGGGTGTAGAGAAGAACCACAATCACAACCACACCCACCACACCCACACCCACCCACACCCACCCACACCCTCACCCACCCAGACCCACACCCACCACACCCACACGCTCACTCACCCAGACCCACACCCAATTCACACCTACACCCTTCACACCCCACAATTACAACAACGACAATCTCAAACGTACACCAAAACTTCAATAATAAGAATTGGTCTATTACCCGTATAAATTGTTAAAAATTCGAATCTACTCAATCGATGACATATCATTGGAAACGACAGATTTTATTTCGCGAATTTACTAATTAGTTTATTTATGTTCAAATGTATTCGGTTAACAAGTTCCATATTAATTTTTTTTAGAGAAAATAAATATTCTACTTTCGAAATTCTACATAAATGCGATCATATTAAATAAAATAACAATTCTTTTTCCTAGTTATATTCTTCTTGAATAGACTTGTTCGTGTAGATTGTATGCTATTGTTATTTAGAAAAAATGGTAAAACACGTGCACTATCGATATGTCTTGCCGACCAATAACTTCATAATTGGATGAGAAACTAAAGAAATTAATCTAAACCATGTACTTATTGTATGATAGCAGATTGCGTTCAAGACAGAGACCGAATCAAACCGAGTTTTATTGGTTCTAGTTCGGTTCGGTTAGTCTTTTTTTTGTTCAAACCAGCGCAGGTTCATTCAATTCGTTTTCGGTCTCTGAAGTGTAAGCTTTGATCAAATATAGTTTGATAATGGTCCCAAAGCATCACAATTTTTTGAAAAGCATGATAGCTCAATCAATCATCTTTTATATTCGTTAATTTACATTCACCTGCTTTTCAAAAATTAGTTTGAATTCGGTTCAGTTCAACATCATTTTTCAAGAAGTGGTGCAAGTTCGGTTCGCGATAGACCATGATGATTAGTGCATAGACGAAAGTTTTTTCTTGTTATTTTGTTGTCAAGTCCATTTTTATACTATTTATACAGTGATTTCATCTGTTCTTTGATTGTCGGTGTCGGGCATTACAATTAGTTCTATAGGTTGGACCATCATTGAATCTGTACAAAATTTCTGTTTATTCATTGTTAATATTGAGTAGAGTAATTGTGAAATGGCCTTCGTGGTATAGATCGAAGATATAGCAAAACGATTAGAGAATAGTAATTTTATACTCCTTGATAAAATGGCTTCGGATTAAAGAAGAATAAATGACAGTGTAATTTTATGCATCTTTTATGTCTCCGTTTTTCAGATGAAGAATTCAAGAGCATTTGCAACTGCTGAAAATATGCTCATCTTGTATTTAGGATTTTTCCAAAACGACGTATTAGAATTTTCCAACCGTGATATTATGACGTATATGGGATTTTTCCAAGCTTCTCTTATGTACATATATACTATTTTCGAATGGAAGACGAATAAGAGGTAGTGTGACTTTGATGCATCTTTTAGATGTGGCCATGTCGTATACAGAAAGGAAAAAACACAATGATACACATGTTCGATTCAAATAGTCATAAAAAGGTAGTGATGTCAATGCAATATTGATGATTTATTCTCCACGTAAGTATATATAAAGGAAGTGACGCATAAGCACTTTACATAGGTGCTCCTTGTGACTCCCATATCTCCGGGATGTGGGTGTATGCGTGTGTGTGCGGATGGATAGGTGTGGGTGAACTTGAGATCCATGCTCTGCATCCACACCATTGTCTGAGTTTTTCTTTTCTATTTTTGTGTCAATCGTTAGTATAACCGAATGAAGGAAAGCAGTTTTTAATAAATCTTTATTTCTATGAACTCAAAATTTTTTCGTGTGTATACTATTTTCATATAAAACAATTGTCCTACAGCTGCAACTTAAATTTGGATTGTATATTTTCGTAGTAGCACTGTAAA
This sequence comes from Rotaria sp. Silwood2, assembly GCA_905329745.1. NCBI lineage: Eukaryota > Metazoa > Rotifera > Eurotatoria > Philodinida > Philodinidae > Rotaria > Rotaria sp. Silwood2. The sequence goes on from CAJNSZ010000595.1 coordinate 62,203, forward strand.
TCAATCAATTAGTAACTGTTCAGTTCACCTTGACTAATTTCCCCAAATTTCAATGTCGAAGTCATAATTTCGACAAAATTGTTGCCTAAGTATCATTCCGACAGGGTACACACTTCTTGCCATATATAGTATGAGAGGTAGGCTAAATGATGTATTACGGATGAAGTCTCTCTGTCTTTATCAGCTTTTCATAATTAAAGTGATATTTTACACGCAAAGACAGATTTAAGTGTTTTCCAGTATTTAGCGTCCCTTTACTAAAAGATTTGCGCTAAAATGAAAAACAAGTTAGACCAATCGATAGAGAATTTCACACTCTGTCAATTTCTAAAACTAATTCTATTCCCAAAGATCATCGTTACCTGAAAAATCTAATTTTAATGAGAATAGGCGAAGCACATAGAAAAGTGAAATCCTTCAACTCTCATCATATTACAATATACACTTTATTTATCTTTTGACGGCAGTGTTGCAATGGAAATTGAAGGAATTCACAATTCCATGTGTTTCGTCTATTTTCGTTAAACTTAGGTTTAGAATGAGTATTTAACTGCAAGTCTCTTGGTTAAGAAATGCGAAATGCGGGAAGACATGTGCTTTTTTTGTCTGGAAAAAATCATTTCATGTATGAAATATGTATATAGACAGACATAGACTCCACCTAAAAGAAAATTTGAGAGAAGACCAATGCGATTAAATTTTTGTTCCCGACTGTATGATTCCTAAAAATTAAATATAAGTCAGCTACACAACTTTTGATACTTTCAGCATCTATTGATAATCACAGATGTTCGCTTTTGACAGAAAAAAGGAACAAGTGCTAATCTTTACGCTGATTTATTTGAGTGTAGGTGTATGGTTAAGAATAAAAACAAGATAACTATTCAGCCATTCACATGCACAGCGAGAAGTTAACATCTGCTAATGCTACATCAAATTTATCCGATAATGGTTCTTCTTCTGTTTTCAAACCACAATGATTTTACCAAATGCATTATTTTCAGCTGACTTATTTGCAACTTTGTTTCACTCTCATTTTAGAATCTGATCTCATTAACATGATAAAAACAGTTCCTATTTTAATTAATGGTGTCTATTTTTTCTAAATCTACTATTAATTATATTTGCATATATTAATTGTATATTAAAATAGGAAAATATTTGAATTCAATTGTTTCTATAACTATAGAACGATGGTTGATCGTTGAATATCGATCATTAATTAGAGAAATATTAACTTTTTTAATATTGTGTGTTATTATGAACAGCAATTTTTTACGAAGTGCAACGTCATAGTCAATGATATACAAAAAATGATAGAATTGGAAGAGTAACTGTGACGATTTCTGATGATAGAGACCGTATAATAGCGGTTATAGTTAGTATATAATTTTTATATCTAAAATCATATCGCTAAGCTATTCTGTTAGTGCTTTTATACCATCACCAAGAGAGAAAAAATGTGTTAAGGTACAGGTAAGGACGAAAGAGTGGTATGGCAATTTGAAGGCCATAATAATAACATAACACCATCATAACAACATCACAAGAAGTATTTCCTTGGGTTGTTACAGTAACATCAACAATAAATTCAAAAGAAATTTTTTCATGAATATGACTCGCCACAATATTCGTATATTTAAATACGAGTGATAAAAACAATACTGAAATTCTTGATTTACAATAAAAGATATAGAATAATTATCTTATACTGTTCGTATGCTTATTTTAGACCAAGTTATCGTCAAATTTTATCAATATGATGGTTAATTTTTAGCAACACAAAATCTTTTAAAGATGATACGAAAAACTGAGTAGAATTAAACATTATTTGATTTTCTTCTTATTAGAACACATAATAAGATGGTAGATCAAACAAGAGTCTTTGTCTAGCAGATCTATGACTATTTTATGAACAGTTTGCAATTAAGGAATATTTTTAGGATAAGAAATTCTACCGATCGACATTCTCAATTCAATACATGTTTAACCATACATTGCTTAAGATCAAATTGATTTTTGATAGTTCATAAAATCTATATACTTAGGGTGTACCAAAAGTTCTGATCACGACGTTACATAGCCATATAGTAAGCTTAAAAAAAACTTTCTTTCTATATAGTCTAATAGAGAAAAGAGTGCTCTATTTTGCTATGCTATTTGATCATACTTCAAATAATAATATGATAATAAATTTTTGATAACACTTTTTTTTTTGTTATCATTTGTGCTCATAGTACTAGATCACAAAGGATGAGGCNACCCACACCCACACCCACACCCACACCCATACCCACACCCACCCACACCCACACCACACAGCCACCTTCACCCCCACACCCACCCACACCTACACCCACACCCACACCCCTCGAGCCAAGAATGATTGATGAACTATATGCGAACAGAAATATTTCTATGTGTATGCGAAAGAGAGAGAGAAGGAAATGATGACACAGAGAACGACTGCTCACGGTGATGAATGTATGACCAGTGAACCAGTAACGCTATGTTTTTTAATTCGATCTTTTTTTCAGATGAACATATCTCGTATTTGGTTGATACTTGGTCTTAGCATCTGTTTGGCAGTATATTTTTTTCTTCATTGGATCCCATGCAACTATAACAACGTCCATGATGTACTTTGGTTGGTTAACTCATCAGCTAGTATTTTCCCCACAAACTCTTTCCATAGGAGTTTTGTATGCAATTACAGCTCGAAAACTTTGAAATTTCCTTGGATAAAAAATCGATCACATCCAGCCAAAAATCTTAAAATGTATTGCTCGAAAATTCCAAACCCAACTAGTGGTTGGCGGAAAGCAAAACGATACCAAGAAAACGACATTGCATTTATCATTTATACGGGCGCTTCGCTATTTGCGACACGTGCCACGAGCGTACGAGAGACATGGGTATCTCGCGTGACTAATTACTATTTTCTCGCCTCGACACCTTACCCGAGCTTACCTATCACTGTTATAGAAAATACTGGCGAAGATTACCAATCGAATACTAAAAAGATCTTTCATGGTCTCGAATTAATCTATAGACAACAGCAAGCTATACATTCATCTAAACGTCACAAATGGTATATTTTAGTCGGCTGTGACACTTACGTAAATGTACCACATCTTCTTAAACAACTTGAACCATATAATTTTACACAACCATATTTTATTGGAGGTTCTATTGGTAAACAAATGTGCTATCATAAGAATGGAACTGCTTACAACAGTCTATTTATTGGTGGCAATACCGCGCATGTATTCAGTGCAGCACTTGTTGATGCTTTGTATCCTCATTTATCCGTTTACGTCGAATCGGTTTGGCCCCAACCTAATCATAAGTCCGCTGCACTGTCCGATGTCGCATTGTCCTGTCTTATCTTCAGCTTAGGATTCAAGATGACTATATTACCAGGATTTTTTCGACGCTCGCCCGATGGAATTATTGAGGAATTCGGTTTAAAAGAAGCTTTACAAGTTCAGGAACCAAGTAGTTGGCATTATATACATCCTGCACAAATGATTGATTTGGATGAATTTTACACATATCAGTATGTGGATCGGCTGACGAATGATCAAAATTGGAATGAATTAATAGATTTCATTCATCTGTTCATTGGTACACATTATGAAACGTTAAGGAAGCGTCAACCAATGCACTCCGTTAAATCTGTAAGAAGATACAGATAATGTTCTAATTATAGTCAGTTAACCACTAAATATATTTTAAGCCGCATCTCGGATAATCACTGAAAAAAAATATGAAAAAACAGGCAAAGCTTAGTCAAGTATCAATTCGCACACTAATCTCTTGAAGAAACCGCTTGATAGTGTGGGTGAGGAGGTGGGTGGTGTGGGGTGTAGGTGTGAGTGTGGGTGGGTGAGGGTGTGAGTGTGGGTGGGTGAGGGTGTGAGTGTGGGTGTGGATGTGAGTGAGTGTAGTGTGTGGGCGTGAGTGAGCGTAGGTGTGGCTGTGGGCGTGGTTGTGAAAGATCGCTCATGTACTCCGAGGGTGTGGGTCGGTGTGGGTGTGTGGGTGTGGGTGTGTATGAGATTCAGAAGTATATTAACACCCATACCCCATACCCACACCCACCCACGTCCACCCACACCCGCACCCACACCCACACCCACACTCACACCCACACCCACACCCACACCCACACCCCACACCCACACCCACACCCACACTCACACCCACACCCACACCCACACCCTCCAAATATTGAAAGAAAAGATATTATGCAACAAATTTCCGATTTCCATGAGAGGGCTATCGAAAAAAAATTGCCAGAATAGAGCTTACAAGAGCTAGTATCGCATACTTGTGAGTTATATTTCCATTATACCGACTAAAACGTCGATCCTACGGTGTTAAACTTCTTAATCTTCTTATTCTATTTATTATATGGATTTAATGGTCAATATGAGAATACGAAGTATATTTTGATTGATTTCTTCGAACTACTAAAAATATGTTGAACAAGAAAATGAAGTACTCTAAATTAAATCTGGTTCATACAGCAAATTAAGGAGTCAAGATTGGCGACCTCTAGATATGTTGGCAAACAGCAGATGCTGCTGTTCGTCAAGGTTGATTTTAGTAAATGTCGACACAAAATAGAAAGGTACGGTCTCTTTACAAAATGGTCGTCTCTGACAATGAAATAAACATTTCTTTTTACACGAGCACGTGTTCTTGAGCAGCAGTTGTCAAAAGAGAGTCTTGTAGATGGTAAGAGGCGAAGGTCAAGTCAAGTTTAGTGGACGGCGAAGCGAATTGTGATAACGAGTACCATTTGTATTGAATGTTAATATAAAGCTCAAAATTAAATATCAAGTTTAACATTTTCCCATCTAATACTTTATTCAGTTA
>CAJNSZ010000596.1:0-35064 GCA_905329745.1 Rotaria sp. Silwood2
CACCCACACCCCCACCCACACCCACACCCACACACCCACACCCACACCCACACCCTTAGTAGCGAGAGGGCTGAACTCAATTTTTCTAAGAAACAATGAGTGACGATGGTGAAAAGTCCTGTAACTGTACTCAGCAAAAAATACTGGTCAGTAGAATCATTTAAGTTTTATCCAAACGACACTACTTCTGAACTAAAATCTACGAATTATGTGTCGACAAATGTTCAATATCATGTCTGTAAAGCAGTACTCATCATACATCTTTCCATGTCCTTCGTATTTCTTGGTGTTTTATTAATATTTGGAGCTCTTAAAATTGTTTAATGAATTGATTACCTGCAACACAGCTTGATTGGCTGCCTTACTGATGCCAAAATAGACATTGATTATCTTCGACAATAGGTTTTTGCGTTCTCATTGGTAATATCAAGCGATCTGGGTAAAGCATAAATTGGTGCAATAGAGTAAATTCCACAAATAACCACTTTGAAAATCCTTGTGCAACAGCTGTGAGTAGAAGAAAAAGTACATCTATCGAGGAGAACCATTTTTTCAATTGTCAGCTGATCTTTTCTATGTCAATCATTATTTGCTATGGGTCAACTAATTCAGATAAAGTTGAACGAAGCTTTCTGCTACATGTTTAATAGCTGCCGCTCATGATCCGTCTTGATTGTCATAATAGTAATGATTTTTTTCCTGTCAGACTCATTCAATGTTTTTTAACAAAGATAAGATCGATTTCTAAACATTAATGTCGATTTCTTTATTTCCTTAAGTACCCATATTTTCCAATTTGTATTAAATGTAGAAAAAAACTGTGTACTGTTTATGACCTCATTATATGAATACCACATTAATTTCAACTATCTATTTTTGCTCAAATCAATCACTTCTTAGTAGAAACTTTTTAATAGTTAAATATGATTTCTTTTCTAGCCTGACTTTAAAAACGACCAAAGTTTCTCTGTAGTTAAGATTGTTGGTTCCACTCTAATTCATGCGAAGTATGTCGCACAGATAAGAAAGAAATATCACTTTACAACGAATGATCTTAGATATCTTCTTAAATTTTCACATCAGAAAATATCCATTACTGTCATCTAATTTGACTCATTAGTTGATTGAACATTGTATGAAATTTAGTAGTGGAGGATATCCTATTCTTATAATGGCATAAGCTAAAATAAGAAGTGGACAGGTCTTGTCAGGCAGGCGAGCCAGACCAAGAAAATTATCTGACCGGCATAGACAAGCGCTTAAAATGTACGCCGGTCACAGGCGGACGAAGCCTATTAAAATGCAGTCTGGTTGAACCTCTGCTATGAGCAGTAGTGAAGAGGAATCAGATGACATCGGTCTAGTGTGACTGACTGAGAAAAAATATAAGTGGAATGAAAAGGAGAAGTGGATAGACGATCTGTTTAGTTATCAATGTCCTTTACAGTTGATTATGGACCCAACATTTACGAATTGAAGGCGTATCGTTACCACCACACGCAGTATAGATGTTCACTGTACTACTACATCACTCACGTTGCGTCTGTTTCACACAGCATACGAGCTTATATAGAGAGACATAAAACGAGGACAAAAGAGTTAGGAATGAAAAGAGGACAGAGTGAGGGGAGACTTATCATTGATCATGAGGTAAGAGCGTCCAGCCACATAGCGATCAAATGCTCTCAAATAACAGAACACATAATAGATGAAATAGACCGTACTATTATTGTTTCAACAATAAGAGTATTTCTTTTACATGACACAAAGACGCAACTCAGCATCATACCGAACTGATATGCTCATCCATGTGAGAATATGGCATACAATCGGCCAAGTGTCATCCGTAAGCCACGAAAACCGGTTCTTAAGAACCTTTAGCTGGCTTCTGATCATATTTCGAAGCGATTGAACGTACAATTAAATATGTTAGTTTTGTAATGAATAATTAGTTCTAATCAATATTCTAGTCAGCGTTGAATCGAAATCATATACAAATGCGTGTCATCGATACAAGCATGTGCTCTATGGTCAAGGTATCATCCACGATGAGATCTATTCGTGCAAAAACAACGAAAAAACTCGGCAGCCCAGTATATGTATTCTTAGTATCATTGATGCCTTCGAGCAGTGTGACAATGATACTGATTGTGCTGGTTTTGACATAACAACAAATGGAGCTTGGCAAAATCAATTTGGTCGTCAAGGGGTTCCTGCCGTTCAATTGTTCAAAGTTCATGCTTCAGCGCGGGGTAATGGAGAATGGAATTCTTACAGAAAGGTCTACTAAAATTCTCTTTTTATTGACAATATATATCAATGAGTTAAAGTTACCCCTAATTGCTATAAAAAAGCTGTTAGCGCAATTCCTTCGGGGATTAAAAACGTGGAACACGATGGCTCTGTTATTACTAATTAAATGGAAATCTTTTTGTTCCATTTCCTAACGACACATTTGTAGCTGATCGTATATCTGATGCTTTACAACTACAGTTTCTCTATCATGGTCTGTGATGGGTACCGACGGTCCTCTGTCATGGTCTGTGAGGGGGAGAGGGATGGGGAGGAGTGGGTCCAAATTTCTACCCCAAAATACTTCAACACTCCTTTCAGGTCGTACTACACAAAACCAAACCATTTTGTTAAAAACATTAACAACGACACATATGTGTGACATCAACATGGGTCTACAATAGTCCACATTTTGAATTGAGCGCTGCTGTGAGCGTGTGGAGAAAGCTACTATGATGCGTTTCGATCCAGCTTAATGGATCGCATCAGACGGTTTGAGTATTTCTAAATCGATTCAACATCTCGAAACAGAAACATGGGGGAGGGTGAGAGTATGACTATGAGTGAGGATGTAGGCGTGGGTGAAGGTATGGACATGAATAAATACGTGGGAGTGCGTGAGGGTATACGTATGAGTGAAGGTGTCGGTGGGTGTCTAGGATGTTCATGAACACTAAGTTGAAATGTGGCGGATGTGTCGCGATTTACGAGAGTGTGGGTTTGGGTCTGTGGGGGGCGCTGAGTGGATGTGGATGTGGTTGGAGTGTGGCTAGGTGTGTGTGTCGGTGTAGATAGTCAAATGATCATGAACACCCACACCCAACAATAGTTGAGGAAACGTTTTAAAAATAAGAATATGTTCTATTCGGTTGCAATTTCTTTATTATTTATTATTAAATGCATATACCGAAAAATAAATGATAAATACTCAATGATATAATCTAGTTGATTGTCAGACAAAAAGATTCCTCTATTGATCATCTTATCTATTCAATTATTTAAAAACATGAAAAATAATATTCTTATAAATCAAACGATGATTTAATAAATTCTTTAAAATATTTATTAATGATGATTTTTCTCATTTGTAAAAAAATCTTCAAATAAACGTTTTTTTTGTTCTAAAAATCTTTAAAAATCATTGAAATTCAATAGAAAAGAAATTTATTCTTTCAAAAAAGAAACGCAAAAAGCCTTTATTAGAATTTTATTTTTTAACATTCATTTCGATTTTTTAATCTTTTCAGTAATTTTTAGTTTAAGTTTGATAAAATCTAAAATAGATGAAAAACATTTTATTTAATTGATTTTTTCGATTATCAAATAAATCAAATAATATCAAACGCAAATTTCATAAATATTTCTATTCTTAAAGCTTATCATAACACGTTTTCAGATGCATAACTTAGAAATGGTTGGTGGAATGAAATAAATGTAGTTATCTAATTCTTCATGAATACTAAAAACTATTCTTTGATGAAGATTTTCGATGAATCATAAACAATATGAGATTTTATCGAAACCCGATCGATTATTCATTTCTATTAGGTAAAATCGAACTATTAACAGGTAAAAACAAATCATTTATACAGTTATGAAATAGAAACACGAGCTGATAATATGCATCAATCAATTTGAGATAGTTTAAAATTTCAGACTTCACTATGGAGTGTAGGGTGTCGACGTTGATGTAGATCTCTGGATGTGAATGAAGGTATGGATCTTCTTTTTATACGCACATCTACCCTTTTCACAATGGTTAAGTGACTTTTTTTATGGTACTAGAATTTTAGAAAATTCTTCATAACAAAGTTAAGTAGAGGAGATTAGAAAATAAATTTGTTTTTGATATGTTTAGAATTTATTTTATTTTTTATCATTCAATCAGAAAAAAATATTGATTAAAAAAAAAAAATTTTATACTACAAATTAAATAAATACATAAATATTTTATCTAAACATAAAATCATTATAATCGTTCGAGAGACACTTTAAAACTGATCTCCTCTGATTTTGTCACACGCTATAATAAACATGATGAGAACGCTTGTTCACTTGTTTAAAATTCTCTCATCATGTTTCACTAGGATGTGGGTGTGGGAGTACTTTTGAAGATAGTTCGTCTCTTAACTCACACTCTGACTCCCGTGCAGTTCTCTAGTATAGACAGACATAGCAGATATCAATCTTATTGTATTTATCAAAATTTTTCTTTTTCTTGGAATTTTTTAACAGAATCAAATTAATATTTGTTAGTTATTATTGTGTCGCATTGTTTATCATTGATAAAAATATCGATATATTCTTAATATATAAAGATTTATTAATAAGTATAATGTATTGTATATGATAAATTGGATATTTGGTTGAAACATTGATAAACAATTTTACTTATTAAATATTTTTTGTAGAATAATATAGAAATATTAATCTATATGAAATAGTTCAGAAACAAAAATAAACGAATTCAAGTAGATTGATAGTAAATAAAATATCGAAATGTATAGCTCAATTATCTTTTGTATCTGAATGTTTTATATCAATAGTTAGATATTGTTATGAAATGACAGAAATCTTGATATTTGTAAAGAGAATTTTACCAAAAGAATGAATGTAATTTTTAATTATTTATCTAAATTTTGTTTTTCAGATCTCTATTTCATGTTAATATATCCTTATATTTATTGTAATCATAAAAAATATTTCGTTAAGATTACTCAAATAAATAGTTAATTCATCGAACCTAAGAAAATTTCATTTTTGATTGTGCTATTAGTTTCATATCCAGTAGATTACTATAAAGCATGTTAATTGACTAACTTTTTATACAATAAATAGAAATTGAATGAGAATAGAGAGAGATATTAAATAGAAGTTCCATTTACAACAATATATATAATAATTTCAACGAAAGATTGAAATTAGTATTAATAAGAATATTATTAAAAATAATATGAAAATAGTTTTCCTACAAATAATAATGATTTAAATTGTTTAATTAAACTAATATATATTCTATGATGAACTCGGACGAATAAACTGATTTGAACATATACAAGTAAATTATCATATTTATGATATAAATAGAAATTTTAATATTTTTTAGTATTTTACTTTTAGCAAAACTATATCAAAAACAAATAACAATCTTATTGAATTCAAATGAGATATTCTCTGAAGAATTGATCCATCTATCAAAAAAAAAAATAGAATAAACACAAGGCAATATTTCAAATTCGATAAGATAAATTAGAGAAAAAAAACCTCTTCCTTTTATATTTTATCTTTATTCTGATGATATAAAAATAATAAATATAAATATGAATATATTTTTAGTGAATAATTTATTGATTATTTATTTTTTTAGTCTGATTATTCAATTGAATCGTTAAAAGATATTTTTTTTCTTCTATTGAGTTTTCATTTAACGTATTGTTTCATAATATTATCGCTGAAGAATAATATCACTTTCACCTATAGAACAACTATTTATTCATCGTTCAATAGCTAACAGGATGAAATTTACTATTGAATATATTATCTATTCGGCTTCGATATTACATAATTATAAATTAATTTCCTTGATAACGATCGATAATGGAAACGATTTTCAAAAACGAAAAAACAATTTAAAAAAATTTTTCATTAGATAATATCTGAAAAGATTTAAATCTTTTTTATTTTCCCAAAGTAAATAAGACAATATATATCAAATATTCTTTGTTTTATTATAAAAGATAAATAAAATCTTTATGATTTTTAAAATTTCTATTTGGAAGAATATTAAAATTGAAAATAAGAATTAACTTATAAAATTTTCTATTTTATTAAAAGAAATAAAATCGAATGATTGATATAAAAAGAAACAAAATATTCTATTAATAGTATAAAATATGATCTCATCATTGAATCAATATTAATTATTAAAAAATTGTTTTTTATTAATCATATTTTGTTTCTATTAAAGACTATCATCTATTCGATTTGACAATTCGAACATCTTAGTTCTTTGAATTACATTTTATTTATTTAGTAATATAATTCTATTTTCTTTGTTTATGTCAATATTTGTTCTTCATTTTGAGATATTTCGAAAAACAACTCATTTATTAAAAGAATTTTTAATTAATCCATTTGAAACTTTGTGAAGGTTTCGACAGTATTAAACAAATACTCGATTTTCAACAAATAATTAAAATATTATCATTTATAGAGAAAAAATTCATTAATTTCTTGAAAATTTCATCTTGAATCAATGTTTTAAGTTTTTATATAATTAATCAGGAATATCACAATACGGTTAACCTGATTATCCTTATGTTCAAATATATTTATATAAATAAGTAAGACAATCCAACTGAATAGAAGAAAACGCATAAGGAAAAAATACTCTTTAACTATGTTATTGAAAATTTCTTTAATAAACATTCTTTAAATTTAAAATTGATTTTATAAAATATTAAAATATTTTATTTTCTTTATTTATGTGAAACTTTGTCGTTACATTTGATAGGTTATCATATTTGATAAGTATCTTAGAACGTTTATCTATCAAAATTGATTTAAACTTTAAAAAAAGAGAAAAAAAAATTTTTTGTTTTTCTGAAATTTGATTTTGATTGTTTATCGAATGGTTGAAAAAGTAAAATTAGTAAATGTATTCAAATATTATTAAGTAGTTGTACTAATCAATGTCAGAGAACTTGAAGGTGTGAGTACGGTACTAAGTTCAAAAAATAAATATATGCATCCCCACACCCACACTCTCATATATACGATGAAATCTATCGTTGGTCAATCTTTTCTTGTTCTCGTACCTGCACAGTCACTTTTTCTTTCCTCAACGAAAATGAAAAAGAATGATAGACACCTGCATTCGCACACAGCCACACCCAACCGGTTATTTATTTCAAAGTGACATTCAATCAAAACTTAAAAACCGATATAGACTGCCACAATTCATAGTGATCTGGATAATAGTTTATTATGTGCTGAGGAGTTTCTTTTTTTTTGACAACGAATTCTTAGTTCGACGAAGAAAATATACTAAAATGATTAGTTTTTTTATGATTATCATTATGTTTTAAATGAGGCTATAGATAATTAGTCGAATGTCACAATTCAAAATCTAAATTACTTATATTTGCATGAATAGTCCTGATTAGTTTCTGTAAATATTTTGCCCAATAGATAATCAGCTACTTTTTTGCCTGTTTGCACACCTTCCATAAATGCACCTTGTAGAGATCCATAATACTCTTTTGAATACACTTCACCAGTGAAATGAAGACGTCCAATTGGTCGTCGAAGATTATCATGTTGACAACGTGAGGTACCAACTGGCCAATTACTGTACGAACCACGAAATAATGGATCTTGACTCCATCGATAATAATAGAAATTAATGGGTTGTGGAATTTCATTTCCATACATCAATTTTAATACTGTCATAATTTCCATCAATGTTTGGTTGTTACTTTGTTCTTCAACAATATAAGCTTGATCATTAACAACAGTAACAAACATTATATTACTATCTGGAAAAAAGCCAACTTCACTTAATGATTGCCATTGTGGATAGTAACCTCGTCGGTGTGGATCAGCATACAAAAAAGACTGTGTGTTATTCCAAAATTTGTGAGAAAATTGAAGAAAGATTTTCGTATAAGTTGCCATTTTAAAGGTAAAGATTGATTCTTGTTTCCATACTGGAAATCTTGGCATAAATTGAACATCATTATGTTGTAGAACACCGATTGAGAATGTGCAGATAGCATAATCAGCCTCAATGATCAAATCGTTTTCCAATGTAATACTTACCAAACGATTTGAATATTTCACTTTTGTAACGGTACTATTGTAGAGAATGTTTTTTTCATTCGTAAAAGTTTTAGCTTCCTCACGTACTAATGTTCCGTATCCTCGTTCGTCTATAACGAAATGATTATCTTCCGACCATCGAGCATAACTTGTCTTAGTATGGATTGATGTCTCAATCATGCTCGATGCACTTGGTGTATCAGCATATTCGAAGTCAAATGCCCACCAATCGGCTACTTTTTCGTGTGGTGTCTGAGGTATCCATCCTTGAAGACTTAGACCTTGTGCGAATGACAGATCTTCCAGTCCTAATGCTAATCTTTTCGCTGCATCGTCTACAACTTGATCAAATTTATCAAATGCTTGATTTACGATATTCGAATAATTAGTAAAACCATTTTGATCAAAAGTCAATAAGTCATCATAATCAGTGTAGATGTTCATAAGTTTGTGTTTGTTTGCCAATGTCCATATTGGATTTTCTTCTCCAGTTTCATTATTTCGTATACCTTGAATCCAACTAGGACCTAATTCAATAGTATATCCTCCGAATTTTATTTCTTTCATTCGTCCTCCAAGAGTTGATTGTGCTTCAATAATTAAAAAATCTGAAATGCCATTTTCTGATAAAGTGCGAGCGGCAGCCATACCAGCCATTCCACTTCCAAGAATGGCAACCTTTGTTCTAATGATTCGAGTACCGCACAAATTGAGAAAACTCATTACTAATACCAAGCTAAAATGAATGTTTTGTTTGACTTTCATGTCAACTGAAGTTATGCGACGCTAAATGATACTTTTCTACAATTGGAAAAAAGCATGATGAAGTTAAAAGATATTGGCAAATAAACATGAATGATCGATCGTTTTGTATTCGTTAGAAGCGATGTTCTGAGGAACCCCCTCCCCACTGAATAGAGGACCACTGGGCTTCTAATTTTTTTTGAAAATCATAAATTTTGACATGGGCTTGTATTACGATCAACTTTTTTTTTATATTGTCACTTAAATTTAATTAGGTTGCAGGCATAGAACATCTTAAAAATTGCTGAATCTGAATTTCCAGACTATCTGAGTACATTTGGAGTACCTATCATAGTTTCCTTGGAATCAAAAACTGACTTCTAGGTTGTAATATTAAATTCATGATTTAGCGTGCTCTTTACGTTAAGTTTTCCATTCAAGTGTTCATCTACTATCAACATTTCATGAATCTCGCTATGGATGCAAAAAAATCGAAGTAAAAATAATATCTTGATTTGAAATATTATCGAGTTTTGAAGAAATTTTAAAAAGACTTCTAATAGACAAGCATCGACATAGCTCTGTTCGACGACTTCATTGTGGCAGTTCATGCAAAGTTCAAATACGAAACAATTCAGATCAAGCAGTCTCACGATAACATCGCACAATAGAGTTTCTCTGATATTGTATGATCTTAAAAGATCTGATGAATATTGTAAATTTTCAGTCAAAGATTTGCTCATATTATTGTTAAGTTAGTAAAAATCACAATAATTTCGTTTCTGAGCTGTAGAATTATTCTATAATAGGAAGAAACTTGATAGAACTGCAATATTTCACGCATAATTTCTTTTCAATAGTTCTAAGACAGCGATACTTTATTAATATTTGTGCGTTCATATTTTCAATAGTTAGAAATCTTTAATTGTCTGTTGATAGAAAATATATCCAGCACAATGCAAACAAGGTACATAAACTGAGCTATAATTAAACAATAAAAAATAATGAGCTAGTTAATTCAATTTTCGAAATAGTCTTTTTTTGTGCTTGGTTTGAACAGGGTGGGCTTCTATTACGTCTATAAAATTATAACCTTGGGACTGGGCTTTTCTTATCAATGGTGGATATGTGACGTTGAGTAGATGTATTAATAGATTTTGTTTCAGTGACCGACTAGTTCATTGCGAGAGCAATTCAGAGCTTTGTATTTCCTATTATATAAATAGTTCTAGTTTTGTGCCACTTTCTATCAGTCAGATAGGTATCGATAGCAATCATACAAGTATTAGTTTGATCGCATATTAACAAAAAATGTAATAAAAACTCGAACTGTTAAGCAAAGAAAGAAATGAAGACTATACCACTGATTTAATGATGTGTATTTGGTTGATATGAAAGTTCTGTCAGATCGTGTATCAGCGTGTCAGTAAGGTCATTATTGATTACTAATTTACAATTGGATATAATCAATTTGTATATTGCTCGATGTCGTGTGTTGTATAATACGGATATGTACAAAAATGAAAGTAAATGAAGATTGCAAGGATACAATGTACATTTTATATTGCTGTGTCATGATACAATCAAATAAATATGAATAAAATCCAAAGATGGTCAATCGAGAGAGAAACCCAAGCTTTTTAGATCTATGCAAGGATTAAAACTTTGAATTTCTATGATATGATCCTAACAATGGAATAGCTTATTCTATTAGTTAAAAAGATTGACTATGTTTAGATCCAACAATCACTCCCATAAAGAAATTGATAAATTTAAAATATGAACTAAACATATCGTATCTACGCAGAGATATTTAAGATATACAAAAAAATGTAATGACGCCAGTCCTATATTTAAGTGACAAAATTTATTCGACATTCTGTCTATTCCACTTATAAAAGCAACCTTTCTTAAAAGAAAAGGCTGTTCATTAGTGCTTTTGTCATTTTTTTGTAATTAAAATAATAAGTTTTGAACGAATTGTTTCTTGAACAAGTATTTCTTATGATTGTACTTCTGTCTACTTTAGGAGTTTGAGAATGTGTCGTTTCTCATTTATATTCTAATTATTTTTTACTAGTGAAAGTAGGTGGAAAATAAAATTTGATTATTCCATACTTGTTGAAGATGTTATTGTTGATTTCAACATAATTGTAAGTATGATAACCAGAATTATGCAAATAACCAATAAAATAAGTAAAAGAACTATTTATAAAAATGATAAATCACTTTGATTGTAGGACAGAGGTCTTGTTTCCATTCGTCTTTTGTATAAAAATAAAAAGATAGATAGATTTTATATAAGATTTAATTAAAGAAAACTATTTTTTTGAATAAAATAATCAACCATATTTGTTGCATCTTTTTCGTTGTATTTTGCTGTTCAGATATTACGATCATTGAATGATTTAGGTTAATGTGTAATCAATGAAGAAATCAATAATTCGATATTAATGATAAGTTTTTGTAACTTCTTTTGTTTTGATGTAAATTGCGAATGAAAAATTTGATAAAAGAGACTTTAATTTATTCCAATGGAGATTCTAACGAGATCTAAAAATCTTATTACAGATTACCAACTGATATTAATCAAGGGCAAACTTTTTGTGTTTAATCAAGATATTATCAGTATAAATGATAAATAGCAGAAAATTCAGATGGATGTACTCTTATGTGTTTGGCTGCCTTGACTCTATAATTTTCAGAATTTGGCGTAGTATTCATTTTAACGACTTTAGTCCAAAACTAATCCTGTGGATATAAAAACTATAAGCTATAAGAGTAACTATGGTGGTCGCTATAACTAAAAACAGGGATTGAAGTAACAGTTATGTGTTTAAGAGATTCTCCTGAGTCTCGAGTTGATTTTATTGTTTTTTTTGTTTTTGATTATTTGCGCATTGACTTATATCATTGATGAAAAGATTGTGCAAATAATCAGTAAGCTTCAATCTCATGTATTTGAGTTTTTTTCTTGCTATTAAAATAGACTTCATAAAGTAAAAGATCACGACGATGAAATCATGAGTAGTAAATATCATTACTCAGGCATCGATATACGTTTTTCAACTGTATGCCATAAAGAGACTTGTTTGATGTTTTGATATTCTTATTTTGGAAAGGGAGATCATACAATTCGCCATAGCATAGATTTCAAAACATTACATGAATTACTGTCTTTCACTTCGCACACAAATTCATGTCACATTTCACTTGGATCTATGTGGGCTTGTTCTACTTCCTTTCTTTCCTTCGAGATTATTTCTCATTTATCAAAATGAAATGTATCTGAGATTAATTGTGAACTTGTTGAACAGTATTGAAAAATAATTTCTTATATTATATTTATCTTGATTAATAAAAAGAATAATTTTTCTACAATTAGTTTTTAACACATTCGAGACGATTCAGTTTTGTTTTGACAGATTCATTTTCATGTGCATTCACCTTCAGATAAATGCACTCGTTGCTTTTTTCACTGTATGCTGTCAGTTACTTTGCTTTTTTCTTCTATCTATGCACAGTAGAAACGAAATAACGAGACAAAATTTCGATAAGTTTTTTTTGCATTCTTTTCGTAGCATTATATTTGACTCTTTTGTCTCATATGTATAAAAAAACAACTTAGATTTTCCGATGATTTACATGCAATTTGAAGAAACTGATACAGACGACAACGGTAATTCACTGAGTGATGTGAGTAATTTAGATAATAATTTTCTTAGAATAACATTTCAATCTTTAATTTGGGGTGTGGGTGTGTGCGTTAGTCTTCTCTTTACCCACACCCCACCCAAATGTTTTCTGAATTTATAAGTTCCATGCATATGAGTATCCCATTGACAACTGTATTGCTTGCATATATCTGAAATCAAGAGCAATTTGTTAACAAGGCATGAGAGATGAAGATGTGCAGATTGTTGTAATCTGTGTACCGTTTGCCAAAAGTCTGTATGTAAAGTTTTTATTTTCCTGACTTTAAAGGTTCAGGTTCAAAATAATAAGTACATGAAATTAATTAAGAATTTTGCCACAACATTTTTACTTCGAAATCAACCGAACGGAAGCTTTACAGGACTACGGATGTGAGATATCAGTATCTATAATCTTTACAAGTACTCTAATAGAAAAGATTTAACACTAATGAATTACATAAACAATTCACAATACATGATCGTCATTTTCTTCTTTAATTTTCATTACATTGATCAAAGATCAAAAGATCTTATTCTAGAGAAGAAGCGATTACCTTTAACAAAACTCAATAAAAAGAAACCATTTGCATAATGTAATTTTTTTCTTTTATACCAGCTCTATTTAACAAAAAAAATGATTGGAATAGCTGAAAAATGACGGCGTTTACTTTCCAGTTTTCAATGATTTTTTTAAGATGTCTTTTCTTTATCTCTTCTTCTCTAACGATTTATTTCCATGTTTTTCCACTTTTTTGTTTTTGGTTTCATTAAAAGTATATATCCATTTCGCTATACCTTCTGGTAAAAAGCATTCTGTAGAAGTCTCAGATAACTGTTAGTGTCACCGAGCTACATTCTTTTACTTTTAGTTTTTTTTTTTAATTCATACGACAATTCAATGATGCTACGAATACATCCGATGCTGTGTTAGATAAATAGCATTTGGCCTCTTTTTTAACCAAGAAACCTTTAGTATTAGATGATACTTTAGATCATTCCAATGATAGAATTTTTTTGTTGAGTTTCTGTAATATATCTCATTCGTATCAGTATTTTATCCATCGTGGTTGTAGTCGGAGTGTGAGAAAAATAAAAACTATCATATCCAAACAGAATAACTCATTTATCATTTGATAATATTCATTTTTTGGTTTCATCACGAAAAATCTACTTGTTATAATAGCTGTTATAATTGGACTTCTATTTACTATTAATACGATTCCGATTCGTCATGAAACAGACGAAGTACTATGTGAACATCATATGTGTCTCACCGATGCATCGATGTACACAATGTTCGTTTGAATATAAACCATCGTTCAACTTCACTTTTACTGGTACTGTCTGTCCAGAAATCGATTGATCTACTCTTGTTTTTGATTTTTCTAATTTGAATCTGAATCTTGGAAAGAAAAAATAAATTTCTAGAATTTGTTTCTATAAAAGATGTCCACCAATAAACAATACTATTTGTTGTTTTAGCTAGAAAAATGTAGAATTGTTTTTTTAGGAATTAGACCATAGTGGGTTGTAGATGTATTCTTTCTTCATTCCTATCCATACCTTACACACACACCTTCTTCAGATAAGTAAACTTATATATTTGTGTCAAGGACTGACAAATTGAGCTAGTGCTTATTTCAAATAGTAGACGAGTGTTCATAATATTATATGTTTTCAATAAAATAAAACTTATTGCAATACAAAGTTGTTATGCATTTACATAGTTTTTTTCAAAATTTGTAGGTCACATTTTCTTATCATTAACAAGAAAACTATCCCATTTGGTTAAAATACAATGGAGATATTCAATTTTTTTGCCGTGAGTCACCGGTGGATCACATTAGGGCGAATGTATTAATGATGTCTCATCGTTCACTCTGACATTTTTGAAAAACTGACTTCAAACTCGGATTCTCCGACCTCGATTTACTTTCGTCAATCTTTATAAAATATCGTTGTTCGGATGTTTCTTTGAGCTTGCCGCACACAAAAACATACAATCTATTTTTTTTATATGACCCTCCCTACAGTCGAAGGAATTAATGTTTTATTGTAAACTACTGAATTCTTCTCCAATTTTTCTAAGGAAAACTCATTACTAAAAAGCAAAAGCTTATTTATATTAAATAATGCCCTAGTTTATATCAAATATATGATTTATGTATTTTAATGTCCAAAAGATTGCGTTGATAAGCTTTTATTGACAGACGAATTTTGAATGTCAAGTGTTTTTCTATCATATCTTCAGGTTTATTAATACCTTTCGCATATTTTTTCCAGTTATGCCTTGAAATTTAGCCGAACGAATTCTAATAGATTCTGATAGTTTAATATATTGTAATTCATTTTCTTAATAATTTCCAATTAATGTATATTATTCAATAATAGTTTGTTATGAAATGAGAAACAAAATAATGTATAGGAAAATACAAAAGATCTTTTATAAAATAAGTGTTAAACATGTTTAAAGATTTGACTTTTGGTAAAAATTTGATTTTTTGTAACTATTAGATATTTGGAAACAGATTTTAGATTGAAATTGTTGATTTGAAGTCTACAATAGAGAGGCTTTAATTTGATATAAAATCTGTTTCTAAATATCTAATAGTCCAGGGAAACTAAATTTTTATAAAATAGCTCTTATAATGACCAGAAGGCAAGAAAAGGTTAGTATAGATGTAAAACAGTCATTTATGATTACATACTCGTAGATATTTCTAAGGATATTTTTGTTTTCTGCTCAGGGGTGAAGAATCTGCCGATAAAATCAAAAATTTTCCCCCCGACGGTAAATTTTTTTGAAAAATTTCCTCAGGTATGAGAGTCAATTAAATGCCGACCTTTCTGGATTAAAATATCTATTAAAAAAAGGTACTATTATTTAAAAAATTGCAAATTGACATTAAGAAAACAATATATCATTTGGTTCAAGTAGTCTTGTTAATTTCACTTTTCGCAAATGATTTAAAATAACTGAGCCAGAATAATTGAGTTTTCAAATTTGATATTGTTCACTTTTTTTTGTAAAATAACCATTGTGTATCTTTTGTATGACTAATTTTTTGAAAGAGTAAAATTGTATAGTTGTTTTTAAACTTCGAAATATTTTGTGATTGTGCTTCACCTGTCTCGTGTTCAATCTATTGAAACTTACCAAATGAAAATTTTTTTCGTAAGATCTTGTGTCATGAATTTCAACAAATCCCGCATAGAATTCACTATTGATAAATATTCTGTCGGACCTAATAATGTATTTATATTTGGTTTTGTATTTGAAAGAGACGAAGTGTTTAGAGTTGTTGTAGACAACAGTGTGGCATCATTCATTGTTGATCCTATTGATATTAAATTTGATAGACATAGAGACATCAAAATGACTTTTGATTATTGTTGCTCTTCATATATAATCATTATTGTCATCACCATTGAGAGTTGTTGTGGATTCTTCATTTACTTCTTTTCGAAAATGATATTCGTTCAAGTTATTTTCTAAAGTCTTCAACTTAAATCGTTCTTTAGGATGATTTTTTTTTCTGTATCCTTTAGTTTGATCAATTCCCAATAAAAGTATAACACCTATTATTTCTAGGATACATTGTTATTCAAATTACTTTTCTTTTAAATAATATAGGCTAATATCGTATTTAGACTGATTTTCAAGAACACATACAAAGAGAGAAAAGCATTCAATTGAAACTATTGATTCAATAATTAAGAATTTTATAAAAACTTGACGCGATTAATCAATTTGTGAAAAGCATTTACCGATCGTTTTACATTTTAATAACATATAAATTAACTTTTCCTAGTCAAACTTTTTGTGACATGCAGATGAAAAACATGAACATTTTTAGGAAGAATTTTATGTGCTATGGACATAACTTGAGGGAAGACTTGGGAAATTTTAGTAAGCTCAAGTGCTTGAATTCTTATCCAAGCGTTCCTGTTATTAAAGAGGTTTTTTAGTTTTTTCTTCGATTTTACATTCAAAATAACTCAACTTTGAATACAAATTTCTAGTTATATTTTCTTGGATTGAGCGCATGAGTTTCTTTTAATTCATACAAACACACAAGCGCTTGTCTTGAGTAAGAAAATCATGCGCTATGAACACATATTGTGAACTATTGGGATCAAGAAGAGAAGAAAAAAGTTCGTCTAGGGTTGTTTATGAAAATAGATAGTTGCTCTTTTGAAAGATTGATGAGAAGAAAAAAAAATGGTCACTACGTATCTTTACTAATATTTGCACAGGTTAACCAAGTCTGATTGCGAAAATTTCAAAAATTTTCCCCGAAGACCTTCCGCGCACACGAGTAGATTCTGTATCCCTGTTTCTGCTTCATATTTCTTTCTTCTATGTGAAAAAAAAAATTGTTGGAAAAAAATGAGAAAATTTTTTTCTTTTTCTTTCCTGTGGATGTCTTAGAAACCAAATATATATATTTCTTGTTTCTTGTTTTTATCATGTTAAGCTCACATCGTTACATTCAACTAAAGAGAAAAGCATTTCTTTTTCATTATCACATATACGTAAACATAAATTTTAAGTAGAATTAATAAAAATGGATGATTATATTCGACAATTAACACATGATAACAAAACATTCGAAAATCAATGGCCAAAAACATTTGATGAACTACATAAGTTCATTAATAATTATAATGAAAGTAATATCAATATTTTATCTTTCAAGGTCAAAATATTAGATGCTGCTATTGATTATGTCTTATCCGAATCGATAATATCTGAACAACCAGTTTATGCTAAAGTTGTTCTTGTTAAGATAATTATAAAATTTGTTGGTGCCGATCAAATGCCATCATTTATTGATATTTTACGGATATTTCGACGTATTCTTGATGTTAATAATATATATAATCAATGGTATTTATCAATAATTGAATTATTTCATTATGAATTACAACTTTTTAAATGTTTAATATCAACAAAATCCGTTGATTTGATTAAATAAATACTTAATAGTTATAAAAAACATTCATTTTTAAAAAAAGAAACCGATAAAGACAAAAATATTTATCAAGACGAGTATTTTCACCAATAACAATGGATAAAAATGTTTTAAATGTTGAATAAATAATGATTGATATACGACCGACATATCAACAATTTTCTAGGTAATTAGAATAATAAAATTATTTAATTCTATTTTGAATTTTTATCTCAAAAATTATAAATGTTAAGGATTCAAACTTTTCAATTGGAAATTGTTGAAATCTAAATAAATTTCTGAATTTTATTCAGGTTTATTTGTTTCATAGATATAGTAAATAATTTTCTAAGGTGAAGAAACTATAGTATTTCCTTTTCGGAGAGAGTCAATTTTAGTCCTTAGACATATCAAACACAAAAAAACACAACCAATGAACATTAAATCAGTAATTCTGATGTCTATTGTACTGTTCGACCATCAACAATGGTCTTGTTTATTTCTTAGTTCTTGTTCAGTCAAATTGTTCGAAATTAATACCAAAATATTTGTTACTTATGCTGCTAAAATCAGATTTTTATCTTTTATCGTTTATGAAAAAAGCTAAAAATAAAAAAACCTTTTTTCACTTTTTTTGTGCATTTTTATGACGGTTCCAAATAGGTTGCTTTTCTTCTTGTCTTTTTTTTTTTTGATTGAAACTAAAAATCTAAACGATGTTTAGTTAGGTTTTTTATACTTAGGGTGTAGAAAAAGTTCGTGTCCCGACGTTACTTAGTCATATAGTAAGTATTAAGAAACTTTCTTTCTATATGGTCTGATAGAGAAAACGATGCTCTATTTTTCTATGTTATTTGATTATAGTTCAACTAATATCATGATAATCAATTTTCGATAAGACTTTTATTCGTTATCATTTATGCTCTGGTAAGATTTGTATTGTATTAACAACCAAAATAAACCACAAGATGCAGCAAAAAAAGCCCTACAATTGTTTTTCAAATAAACAATTTTTTCAGGGGCCAAATTTTGGGCATTGCAAAAATTAGTTCCGCAGAATTTTCCTTATTTTGAAAACAATTGCAATAAGTTTCACCATGAAGATTGTAAAACTTTTTGTACTACATCTTGTGGTTTATTTTGGTTGTTAATACAATGCAAATCTTACCAGAGCATAAATGATAACGAATAAAAATCTTATCGAAAATTGATTATCATGATATTAGTTGAACTATGATCAAATAACATAGAAAAGTAGACCATTTTTTCTCTATCAGGCCATATAGAAAGAAAGTTTCTTAATGCTTATTATATGGCTAAATAAGGTCGGGACATGAAATTTTTGTACACCGTACGTATCAATATTGAATGCTCTATCTGCCCATAACCTTATTTTCCGTCCAGCTACTGTTATTTCACAGAAATTTGACATTCTATCAATAGTTCCAGAAAATGTCAAAAAAAGTGTTCCACCCTCTTTTGAATCTACTGTGAAATCGATAAACATTTTAATTCAAATTTTATTACATAGAAATGTTCATCAATTTGTTCACTATCGACTACTGAAAACCGCAATTCCCTACCTTTCTGTTGTTAATTGGCATGTGACACACAGTTTGTTTCACTCTCTTTTGTCTATCTTCTGATCAAAATATAAGGAGTTAAGAGCTGAGATTTTTACTACAAACGTCAATGGGTAGATAAAACTGATATTGTAAATATCAAGACTCTGACTCATTCCTAAAGAAAGTTATTGAAAAAGTAGAATGAAATATTCTATTCTTTAGTTATACTACTTTTCTACGTCACTAAAAATCTGGAAAAACATTTGTCTTAAATTGATAATTTTTTTGCTTTTTCTGAATATGTAACTTGAAAGAAAATATTTTAAAACTTCTAAGATTATGTTATTTCCTACATGGCATCATTTTTCACTAAAAATAAACCACAAAAAGTCCCTTACTAAGTTCCGAGAAACCTTTTGGTCTCTAAATCAGACAAAAGAAAAGAATGGTAGTTTGTAAAACCAATTTTTTCTTATACTTCGAAGTATTCTCAATCAGGTGGTGATACTTCACTAACATGACTCAAATATATATTATTTCTTTTCGTTAAAGTAATGCTGCACGTATGTCTCATCAATCATCTATTTGGGCTGGTGTTGTAGATACTTTAACGCGAACATTACCAACTATATTCGATCGTTATGCAAATCCAATCGATGCTCAAACTTATTTAATTGCATGTGTTGAGCCACCTATTTCATCGGATTTTATCTCTTTAATTGCTCAATCTTACAAGCGTGATATTGATTTACTGAAAGGAAATTTTACTCAATTTTTGACTGCTATCGAAAATTTGATTAAATTGAATAATATAAAAGAAGCTCGTAAATTTGTGATTGTAATTAACGAACACTTCAAAGCCGTTGATGATATTAAAGGTGTACTTGAAATGCTTATTCGTGTATGTTCATCTATAAATATTAATCATCGAAACGATTTATGTGAAGAAATTTGTTCACCTATCGTACCTCAATTAAGCGATAGGAAATGTAATAAAAACTTAGCGTCTCTATTTTTCGACTTGGCTCTTCATATATTTGATCTATGTGTATTGAAATCACCCATCTATGCTGAACGTTTATTATCAAAAACAGAATTATTATCACGTTGTACTGATCTCGTTCGATTTTGTGTCGAATATGAAAAATTTGATATAAAATCACATTTTAGTGATCTTGATAGTCTTGCAGATATTATTAGAATTATTGTTGAAAGATCGAAAATTTATACAATTATTTATCAATCAACGCATGATCAAGCTTTACAAGCTATCCTTCATTGGTCGGGATTAACTAATATAGACAATACAAAAGTATAGTCAAGACATGTCTATAGAATGGGTGAAGTATTAATAAAACTCATTGATCAACAAAAGATAACTGCTAATATTTGTTCTCAATTTATTCAAGCACTTCATAAACGAGTTATCGATAATGAACAAGATGATAATCAAGCAATGAATAATTCAGGAATGAGATCTTTCTTTATTGTAAATAAATTATAATTTATATGAATATTTTTCTATCTATAATATTTATTTCATATTTAGTCTATAGGTATAGAATTGGCCACATATATTGAACATTTAAAAACTCTTCCATATGAAGTTCATTGTCAATTAGCTGCACTTATTATAGTTACACTTTCATGTCCAATTCAACATGAAAATGGAATAAATACATTTGAACAAACAATTGTTTCACAAATCTGGTATCGTATTGGTCCATGTCTTAATAATCATAAAGATGTTCGTGTATATGAAAAATGTCTCAAAAAATTATATTCATTAGGATGTGATGATGGTCAAACAGTTTTTTATAGTTGGTGGTCAATATTTTGGAATAATGTTGGAATAAAATTACCCGATACAGCTGCTGATTTTGTTCAGGATTTTCTTCATGATGCACTAGATCGAAAACAAATTTCTGTTGCTTCATTACTTCCTGTAAGTTGACATACATATGTATGTTGTCTCTCTAATTTTATTATATTATTTGTTTTCTTAGTTACTCTACAATAAACGTTCTGAAATGTATCATGCTCGATTAAATGATATGATTGATGTTATGTTTGATGGCGATATATCTTATGTTTCATTATTGGGACATTTATTTTGGATTATCATTAAAGAACATCCGAAATTAATTACATTAGATCAACTTGAACATATATTTACTTCATTGAAAAATTATACAGATGCTGGACATGAATTTCATATGATTTTTCAAGGACTTACATTTATAGCTAATATAAATCCTAATCTATTTCACAAATATCGTTCTATACTTTTACATTTTGTTATTGAAAAACATAATTTATCAGCGTATAATTGTCTTCAACAATATCTTGTTGCTTCCACAATTGTTAATGGTGAACAAACAGCTAATGAATCTTTAGTTATTCTTATCAATTTACTTAAAGATCAATCTGGCATTACAAATGATATTCGTACACAAATATTTCATACATGTCAATTAATTGGTATTATAAATAAACAAGCACTTCAGACTAAACGATCAGATTTAATAAAATATAATTCTTATAATCAATATCGAACATTAATTGATTTTATTGATGGAAATAAATTAACTGAAGAAAATCAAATTTTAATCAATCAAACAAAAGAAGAAATTTTACAAATAGAAAAACGTGTTGGAAAAACAGAAAAAAAATCTACAAAATGTTAAGATTATTGTCAAACAACATGAGTTAAAAGTAAGATTCTTTTCGTAGCTTCAAGATAATATATTATATCTATCAGAAATATTGAAATTCAATCTATTTATGTATAGGTAACAAATCTCAATGAACAAATTAATGTAGTTGATACACATTTAAATGATGTTAATCAACAAATTGAAATACAACGAAAAGAAATTGAAAGAATTGATGCTAAAACATTAAGTTATGTTCCAAGTGAATGGGGTAATGAAGTATCGAAATTATTAAATATAAAATCTGATAATGATTGGCGTTTACTTGGAAAACGTTTTGGTTATTCAACAAGTGAATTAAAACATTGGGCATTACAATCTGATCCATCGATGTATTTACTTAATGAATGGTTTATGACACATAAGGCTGATGAAGCTACATATGGACTTGTTAAAATACTTGAAGAAATTGGAAGACAAGATGTTGTTAACATTATTCGAAATGCAGTTATTACTGCTGGTGAATTAATTCCTGATGATATGAATATTGAAATAAAACGTTTACCGCCTGTTTTTCTTTCATATCAATGGGGTTGTCAAAAAGCTGTTCTAAATCTAAAAAAAAACATCTTGAATCAGCAGGATATTTATGTTGGATGGATACAGGCCAAATAGGTGGTGGTGATAAATTATTTGCTAAAATTGATGCTGGAATTCGTGGTGCAAAAGTTATTATTTGTTGTATGAATATAGCTTATGCACAATCAGATAATTGTTTACGTGAAGTTCATCTTTGTATTAGTACTGGAAAATCATTAATTCCATTACAAATGGAAAAACAAACATGGCCACCTGAAGGAGCTCTTGGACCAATAATGAGTCAATATTTATTTATTAGATTTTATGATAAAAAAACAAATTCAGATAATTATTGTCCTGCAGATAAATTTATTGAACTTCTTGGACAAATTCGTTATTATGTTGCACCTGATCCAGATATTATTACAAAAGAATATTATAATTGGTTTATACCAAATATTAATAATCTTATTTTTATTCAATCAAAATCAAATGATAGTAAAGATAAAGAAATTAATTTAAAAAATGATACATTACTTGAAATTAATCATCCACAAATAATGATATCTTATCAATGGGATTATCAAAAAGATATTATTGATTTATATAAATTATTAATTAAATTAAATTATAAATGTTGGCTTGATATATTTCAAATGGGTGGTGGAGATTCTCTATTTGAAAAAATTGATAATGGAATTCGTTATGCTAAATGTGTTATTGCTTGTATTACACCTAAATATACAAAATCAATAAATTGTCGACGAGAAATGTCATTATCTGATGCTCTTT
This sequence comes from Rotaria sp. Silwood2, assembly GCA_905329745.1. Taxonomy (NCBI): domain Eukaryota; kingdom Metazoa; phylum Rotifera; class Eurotatoria; order Philodinida; family Philodinidae; genus Rotaria; species Rotaria sp. Silwood2. Next base: position 23,097 of record CAJNSZ010000596.1, read on the forward strand.
CAAAACCAATTATTCCATTATTACTTGAACTAACAGATACATGGCCACCATCTGGTCCTATGTCAATGATTTTTACTGGAAAATCATTTATTGATTTTCGACGTTCAAATAAAAATATTCAAAATGATAGTATTTGGAAAAGTAAACAATTCAAAAAACTACTCGCCCAATTAAAAGAAATTATTCCTGAAGTCGATACTGGAAAATTTTAAAAAAATATTTCTCAGGCTAGGCCATCAAGAATACCAGTAAGAAGATTAACTAAGAATGAAAAGCAACTAACTATTCATCCTAAGAATAATGCACAACAATCAACAAATGTTAATGATGCACTTGCAACTGAACTAGTCAGTCGATTGTGCTCTATTATGTAAAAAAACAAGTCATTTATTTATCAAAACAATTATCATGTTTTCTATTTGTTTATCTAAATAAATATAGTCTTAATTTATAAATATGTAGGTGTTGGTGTATGCGTGTCGATGAAAAAGCACTACTCATGTCTTAAAAATCGGGACGATTTTGATGATTAATTGAAAAGAGTATAGCGCGCTAAATCGCTGATTTTCTCCGACATCTGCTCAGAGTTTTTATGAAAAAGATCACAGGTGTATGCTTTCAATTTGTTGAAGGAAGGGTGTAAACAATCTGGACACACATAACCAAAAGAGAATCTGTGCACGAATTCGACTTTTATTGTTTCGTAGCAAAAGCCAGTTTTAATGATTCCAATCGTAAAATTCCAAATGATTGATTGGATTCATGATAGAATAGCAATCTGATACTTCCGAACTCGAATATGTTCTCGAAAATCTTTTATCCTGAAAAATAACGGAAATATTTGGGACACAAAAGTCTTGTTCAAAATCGATGATTAATCGTGATTTAGCGTACGATTATCCTTTCGATAAATCATGGTTAATTGCTGAATTTTTCGAATGTCCTATTATTTTGGCAATCTTAAAAATATCGCTGACTAGTGACATATCTGAACTACGTACGAAAAAACAACTGTCCTATCAATCGGAATTAATCGCCGATATCAGTCCAATTTTTTAATGACATGCACTAACACCCACAACCTTCAAGTCTTGGTTAAGATTATCATCATTAATTTCTGCACATTTTAGTAATTTACTTGTCAATAAACCACAAAGAACTTTTAAAAATAAATCAAGTTTTATGTGAGTTTCATCTGGCTCATCTTTCAGCTATCCAACTTGAAGATTTATTAAATAAAACCGAAGCTACCATTTGATACATTGATACTCTTAATAATTAAAACCAATCAAGCAAATAAAAATCAAAACATAGACTGAATCAATAAATACATGTGAAATATATCTTGGTTCTGTATATAACATTATGTTGTTGAGTACAGAATTTAGTGAAACTTTTAGATGTTTGTTGTTTTAAGTTTAAAGCAAAACCAAATTTTTCATAACCTATCAATAATGATGATAAAAGCGACTCTTACTTCAACTTGTAAAACAAGCTTTGATGATGCAGAAAATGGTAAATTAGTTTATCAAGAACAACTGTAAAACCTTGCTCACTATTAAAAGTTTCTTTTATAAGTGTAAAAAAGCTTTGTATGAATTTCAAGAATAGTTTCAACATAAACTTTTGGATCCTAATCGATTAAACAAATAAATATAACAATAAATTAGAACGAATGAAAAAGAAAAAATTCTTATGCCATTAATTGTAGTAATTTCTACTAATACGTTCAATAGCATCAATATGCGTTTCACGAACATGATCTTCAAAGATTGTTTTAAATTTAGTAATTGAATTCAGTACTCAACGAACTAATTTGAATAACAACGCTAAAAAAAATAAATTAAATGAATTCTTTAATAACAAAGATTAACTTTTGTTTTTTCTTTATTTACCTGAATGTTTTAGTTTCGACATAGATAACTTCAAGTTGATAACAAATCAATACCTACTCCACTATTTTAATCAATGCTTCTAATGTTGACGAATGTAAGTATGATTGCACACGATCTTTTCCTTCATCAAGATATTGAGCTACCTATTACAAATACAACTAAATGTTTCACCATTTTTATAAAAGAAAAAAAAAAGTAAATCTTTTTCAAATATTCCGTTACAGAATACTAAGCAAGAAAACTAGCTACAATCTTGACGATATAATTGTTCAGGTTGTTTAAGATATGGTACTTCAAAATAATCTTTATAAATAGCCAATGCTGCAGATGTTATTAGATGAATTCTATATAGTATACATGAGTTTACCATGTAATCATGTTTGACTAAAATTTTCCAAATAAACTTCAAGATAAAAAGATTATTTTGATCTTTACCGTAATTTTATATGAGATCCCTAATCACTTCAGTATTAATTACTGTATTTTGATGTTCAGCTTTGATTAATTGAAGACAAGCTGATTTTAGTTTTCTTTGCAATGGTTGAAAAGAGAAAAAGCTGCCAAATTTCCATCGCCATCTAAAATTGTATCACTTATATAATATATTTGAAAAGAGGGTGAGTGCTGGTGTGGGGTGGGTGCCGATGTAAAGAGGGGGCTCAGACTTCACTCACATCTACAGTTTTTAACACACCCATCCACACCCACACCCACACCCACACCCACACCCACACACCCACACCCCAAAGTATCATTCTTCCATCTGCCGTTCTAGTAAATGTCGAAATTACACTCGATGATCCTGAATTTAATATACGTCTTGAAGCAGCTAATATATTCTTAAATAATTGGCAAAAGAATCTGATATATTTCTTTAAAAAATCACAAAAATCTATTAGTACATTATTAATAAAAAAATTCAATGGTCACGTGCATCAACATACATTATCGATCTTAAAAAAGATAACTGAACAAAATCATAAATTATCGAATGATCTTATAGAATTAATTGCACAATTTCTTTTTGATCATGATATGACAATAGTAACTAATACTGCTGATATACTTCTTTATCATGTAGAATATAATCTATTGTCTCAAAATATTGTTGACATGATTGAACGAATTCTCCAAAATAGATCGGATCAAGATACATTAATTCAAATATTACGAAAATGTGCTTTTAATCAGTGTATATTAACGGAAAAAACTTTGATTACACTTAGTAATTTATTATTTGAAAGCACTAAAGAAATGAGAAGAAATAATATTATTTTAACATTGGAATTTGCTGATAGAAATCAACAATTACCAGAAGTTATTAACAATTTATTGAAATATGAATATTATGTCAAAATACTGACGAATTCTGTATGTGAAAACGAAGCGAAAGATGCTGAACAACAGTTAAACATGGCTACATTGAATGGTAAACAATTATCAAAAGGTATCTTAAATTCACTACAACGATTACTTTTCGATTCAAAACGAGTAACAGGTATATTACAAATACTCATCAATGTTACTTCAAATGGACAAAATCTAAATAATAGTATAATAAATAGTCTATCGGATTTAATTTCTAACCAAATCAATCAAACTGATAAAGTTTATCTAATTAAAATTTTTCTTCAAATAATTAAAAATCATCAAATAGTTTCTGATACTTTTCTTCTTCAATTACAAAAATTTATTAATGATACTGAAGTCAATACAGATGTTATTCTTATTTATACAAATTTATTACAATTAAATACAAGTCATATAAATATTGATGTGATCAGTCGTATCTATCAACTTTTAGAAAATACAAATGAATTAGATTTGGAATTAAAACGAAATCTTTCTAATTTTGTAAAACTTGCAATTGAAAGTAATATCATATCACCAAATTTAGAACTTTTAACATCATTATTAAATGAAAAAGATCATCTAATACAAAGCAATGCTATTCAAATGATTTATTATATGGTGAAAATAAAAGGATGTACTCTTACTGAAAAAATCTAAATAATAGTATAATAAATAGTCTATCGGATTTAATTTCTAACCAAATCAATCAAACTGATAAAGTTTATCTAATTAAAATTTTTCTTCAAATAAATACAAGTCATATAAATATTGATGTGATCAGTCGTATCTATCAACTTTTAGAAAATACAAATGAATTAGATTTGGAATTAAAACGAAATCNTAGGACCTAATTCAATAGTATATCCTCCGAATTTTATTTCTTTCATTCGTCCTCCATGAATCGATTGTGCTTCAATAATCAAAAAAATCTGAAATACCATTTTCTGATAAAGTGCGAACAGCAGTCATACCAGCCATTCCAATTCCAAGAATGATAACCTTTGTTCTAATGATTCGAGTACCACACAAATTAAGAAAACTCATTACTAATACCAAACCAAGATAAATGTTTTGTTTGACTTTCATATCAACTGAAGTTATGCGAAGTTAAATGATACTTTTCTACAATTGGGAGAAAGCATGATGAAATTAGAAGATATTGACAAATAAACATGAATGATCAATCGTTTTGTATTCGTTAGAAGCGATGTTCTGAGGAACCCTCTCCCCACTGAATAGAGGACCACTGAGCTTCCAAGTTTTTTTTTTGAAAATCATAAATTTTGACATGGCCTTGCATTACGATCAACTATTTTTATATTGTCACTTAAATTTAATTAGATTGCAGGCAAAGAACACCTTAAAAATTTTCTCTTAGAATCAAGGACAAATTTCTAGATCGTTCACAAGTTTGTACTATTAAATTCATAATGTAGTGTGCTTTTTACGTTAAGTTTCCCATTCAAGTGTTCATTTACTATCAACATTTCATGGATCTTACCATGGATGCAAAAACTCGACGTAAAAATAATATCTTGATTTGACATATTGTCGAGTTTTGAAGAAATTTTAAAAAGAATTTTAATAGATATAGCTCTGTTGAACAACTTCATTGTGGCAGTTCATACAAAATTCAAATACGAAACAATTCAGATCAAGCAGTCTCATGATAACATCGCACAATAGAGTGTCTCTAATTTTGTATGATCTTACATTTTCAGTCAAAGATTTGCTCATATTAGTGTTAAGTTAAAAGAAAATTAGAATAATTTCGTTTCTGAGCTGTAGAATGATTCTATAATAGGAAGAAATTTGATAGAACTAAAATATTTCACGCATAATTTCTTTTCAATAGTTCTAAGACAGCAATACTTTATTAATATTTGTGCGTTCATATTTTCAATAGTTAGAAATCTTTAATTGTCTATTGGTAGAAAATGTATCCAGCAATATGCAAATAAGATACATAAACTGAGCTATAATTAAACAATGAAAAACAATGAGCTAGTTAATTCAATTTTCGAAATAGTCTATTTTATGCTTGCTTTGAACGGCATGGGCTTCTATTACGTCTATAAAATTATAACCTTGGGACTGGGGTTTTCTTATCAATGGTGAATATGTGACGTTGAGTAGATGTATTAATAGATTTTGTTTTAGTGACCAAATGGTTCACTGTGAGAGCAATTCAGGACTTTGTATTTTCTATTACATAAATGGTTCTAGTTTTGTACAGTTTCTATCAGTCAGATAAATATCGATAGCAATCATACAAATATTAGTTTGATCGCATATATAAATAAAAAATATAATAAAAACTCGAGCTGTTAAGCGAAGAAAGAAATGAAGACTATACCACCGATTTAATGATGTGTATTTGGTTGATATGAAAGTTCTGTCAGATCATGTATCAGCGTGTCAGTAAGGTCAGCATTGATTACTAGTTTACAATTAGATATAATCAATGTGTATATTGCTCGATGTCGTGTGTTGTATAATACGGATAGGTACAAAAATGAAAGTAAATAAAGAGTGCAAGGATACACTGTACATTTTATATTGCTGTATTATGATACAATCAAATAAATATGAATAAAATCTAAAAGTGGTCAATCGAGAGAGAAAACCAAGCTTTTTAGATCTATGCAAGGATTAAAACTTTGAATTTCTATGACATGATCCTAACAATGGAATGGCTTATTCTATTAGTTAAAAAGATTGACATATTGTATCTACGCAGAGATACTTAAGATATAGAAGAAAAAAAGTAATGCAACCAGTCCTATATTTAAGTGACAAAATAATGATTTCGTTACCATATGGATGAACGCTTTCACTCTATGTGAAATGGTCGAAATTTTAGCTATTCATTGGTAGAAATAGACCTGTTACTCAATTCATTCGATATTCTGTCTATTTCAGTTATAAAAGCAACCTTCCTTAAAAGAAAAGGCTGTTAATTAGTGCTTTTGTCATTTTTTTGTGTACTCAAAAAGTGAGTACACTACTAAAATCGGTCTGTGTGTCCGTCCGGCCGTATACACGATAACTTTTGAAAGGAGAGTCCAATCGCGATGAAATTTTCTACACAATTCAGTCTTAACAATGTCTCGGTCGAGTTCGAAGATGAGCAGGATCCGTCAAGAAATGGCTGAGTTATCGAAAAAATTGTCATTTTTGAGAAGACCATCCTTGAGGGGGGGTACAGGGATTTTTTCAAAAAAAAATTTTTTTTTTCAGAATCATTCACAGCATATATAAATCGACTCAGTTTTTAACGCTGATTCCGAATTTGATATTAGTTTCGAANATACCTTGAATCCAACTAGGACCTAATTCAATAGTATATCCTCCGAATTTTATTTCTTTCATTCGTCCTCCAAGAGTTGATTGTGCTTCAATAATCAAAAAATCTGAAATGCCATTTTCTGATAAAGTGCGAGCGGCAGCCATACCAGCCATTCCACTTCCAAGAATGGCAACCTTTGTTCTAATGACTCGAGTACCGCACAAATTGAGAAAACTCATTACTAATACCAAGGCAATATGAATGTTTTGTTTGACTTTCATGTCAACTGAAGTTATGCGACGCTAAATGATACTTTTCTACAATTGGGAGAAAGCATTATGAAGTTAAAAGATATTGGAAAATAAACATGAATGATCGATCGTTTTGTATTCGTGAGAAGCGATGTTCTGAGGGCCCCCCCCCCTTCAACACTGAGTACAGGCCCACTGGGCTTCTAATTTTTTTGAAAATCATAAATTTTGACATGGGCTTGTATTGCGATCAACTTTTTCTTTTACATTGCCGCTGAAATTTAATTAGGTTGCAGGCATAGAACATCTTTAAAATTGCTGAATCTGAATTTCCAGACGATCTGAGTACTTTTGGAGTATCTATCATAGTTTCCCTGGAATCAAGGACTGACTTCTAGGTCGTTCCCAAGTCCATACTATTAAGTATCGACATAGCTCTGTTGGACGACTTCATTATGGGAGTTTATGCACAGTTCAAATACGAAACGAGATAGATTTAAATTATCTCAACAAAAAAAGTATGAAGTAGACCTTTGACTACACAATAAGAGTCTGTCATTCAGCTCAAGCAGTCTCACGATAACATTGCGCAATAGACTTTCTCTAATATTGTATGATCTTAACAGATCTGACGAATATCGTAAATTTTCAGTCAAATATTTGCTCATATTACTGTTAAGTTAATCAAAATCACAATAATTTCGTTTCTGAGCTGTAGAATTATTCTATAATAGGAAGAAACTTGATAGAACTGCAACATTTCACGTACAATTTCTTTTCAATAGTTCTAAGACAGCGATACTTTATTAATATTTGTGCATTCATATTTTCAATAGTTAAAAATCTTCAATTGTCTGTTGATAGAAAATATATTCAACACAATGCAAATAAGGTACATAAACTGACCTATAATTAAACAATGAAAAACAATGAGCTAGTTAATTCAATTTTCGAAATAGTCTATTTTGTACTTGGTTTGAACGGGGTGGGCTTCTATTACGGCTATAAAACTATAACCTTGGATATGTGCAGTCTGGAGCGACATTTTAAATTTTTGGCTCAGATATCTCGCATGGAAATCTAAGTTGTAAAACTTCGAAAATTTAAAAAAAATCATCTTTGTCCAGTTCGTCCAACTCCAAGGTTTTCTTCTTTTGGAAATCTGAAAATACCTCGCGGGTGTATATGTGGGTTGACACGGAAATACACACATCCACACCTCTAGTATTTGGTCAGGAGAGAAAACATCATTGAACACTGTACTAAAAGCATGGAAAATCAGCTTTTCTTATCAATGGTGGATATGCGACGTTGAGTAGATGTATTAATAGATTTTGTTTCTTGTTTCTATCAATCAGATTAGTATCGATAGCAATCATACAAGTATTAGTCTGATCGCATATAGGAACAAAAAATGTAATAAAAACTCGAGCTGTTAAGTGAAGAAAGAAATGAAGACTATACCATTGATTTAATGATGTGTATTTGGTTGATATGAAAGTTCTGTCGGATCGTGTATCAGCGTGCCAGTAAGGTCAGTAAATGAAAGTAAATGAAGATTGCTAGGATACACTGTACATTTTATATTGTTGTGTCATGATACAATCAAATAAATATGAATAAAATCCAAAGGTGGTCAACCGATAGAGAAAACCAAACTTTTTAGATCCATGCAAGGATTAAAACTTTGAATTTGTTTGATATGATCCTAACAATCGAATGGCTTATTCTATTAGTTAAAAGGATTGACTATGTTCAGATCCAACAATTACTCCCATCAAGAAACTAATGAATTTAAAATATGAACTACACATATTATATATACGCAGAGATACTTAGGATATACAAAAAAAGTAATGACGCCAATCCTATATTTAAGTGACAAAATAATGATTTCGTTACAATATGGATGAATGCTTTCACTCTATTTGAAATGTTCGAAAATCTAGCTATTCATTGGTAGATATAGACCTGTTACTCAATTCATTCAATAGTCTGTCTATTCCACTTATAAAAGTAACCTTCCTTAAAAGAAAAGGCTGCCCATTAGTGCTTTTGCCATTTTTTTGTAATAATAATGAAATGTGAAATAATAAGTTTTTGAAGGAACTGTTTCTTGAACAAGTATTTCTTATGATTGTACTTCTGTCTACTTTAGGAGTACAAAAATGCGCCGTTTCTCATTTGTATTCTAATTATTTTTTACTAGTTTAAGTAGGTGAAAAATAAAATTTGATTATTGCATACTTGTTGAAGATATTATTGTTGATTTCAACATAATAGTAAGTATGATAGCCAGAATAATGCAAATAACCAATAAACTAAGTGACAGGAGAATTTATAAAAATTATAAATCACTTTGATTGTAGGACAGAGGTCTTGTTTCCATTCGTTTTTTGTATAGAAATAAAAAGATAGATAGATTTTATATAAGATTTAATTAAAGAAAACAATTTTGTTTAATAAAATAATCAACCATATTTGTTCTATCTGTTTTCATTGTACTTTGCTGTTCAAATATTGCTATTATTGAATGGTTTCGGTTAATGTGTAATCGATGACGAAATCAATAATAGATTGAAGATTACTTCCTGACATTAATGATAAGTTTTTGTAACTTCGTTTGATTTGATGTAAATTGCGAATGAAAAGTTTGATAAAAGAGACTTTTATTTATTCCAATGGAGATTCTAACGAGATCTAAAAATCTTATTACAGACTAACAACTAATATTAATCAAGGGCAAACTTTTTGTGTTTAATCAAGATATTATCAGTATAAATAATAAATAGCAGGAAATTCAGATGGATGTACTCTTATGTGTTTGGCTTCCTTGACTCTATAATTTTCAGAATTTGACGTAGTATTCATTTTAACGACTTTAGTCAAAAATTAATGCTGTGGATGTCAAAACTATAAGCTATAAGAGTGACTATGACGGTCGCTATAACTAAAAACAGGGATTGAAGTAGCAGTTATGTGTTTAAGAGATTCTCCTAAGTCTCGAGTTGATTTTATTGTTTTTTTGTTTTTGACTATTTATGCATTTACTTATATCATTGACGAAAAGACTGTGCAAATAATCAATAAGCTTCAATCTCATGTGTTGTATTTTTTTTTTCTTGCTATTAAAATAGACTCCATAAAGTAAAAGATCACGAGTAGTAAATATCATATTCAGGCATCGATGTACGTTTTTCAATTGTATGTCATAAAAAGACTTGTTTGATGTTTTGATATCCTTATTCTGGAAAGGGAGATCATACTACTCGTCATAGCATACATTTCAAAACATTACATGAATTACTGTCTTTCACTTCGCACGCAAATTCATGTCACATTTCACTTGGATCTATGTGTGCTTGTTCTGCTTCCTTTCTTTCCTTCGAGATTATTTCTCATTCATCAAAGTTAAATGCATCTGAGATTAATTGTGAACTTGTTAAACAGTATTGAAGAATAATTCCTTATATTATACTTATCTTGATTAATAAAAAGAATAATTTTTCTACAATTAGTTTTTAACACATTCGAGACGATTCCGTTTTGTTTTGATAGATTCATTTTCATGTGCATTCACCTTCAGATAAATGCGCTCGTTGCCTTTTTCACTGTATATTGTGAGTTATTTTTCTTTATTCTTCTATATATGCACAGTAGAAACGAAATAATGAGACAAAATTTCGATAAGTTTTCTTTTGCATTCTTTTCTCTCATATGTATAAAAAAAGACAACTGACGAGGGAACCACCCGAGGTGTCAAAAAGCTTTTCAGTCGGGGATATGATGGTTAGATAGGGCATAGCTAGGAGTGATATACCCTAAGTTAGTTCGTGCCCAAGTTGCTTCTAGCAGGAGTTATGAAATGTGAAATTTAGGTATAAANGTAGAGAGGCCGCGATCATACCATTCGAAAGAGGAGACTCCAGGGATTATCCAAATATAACAATATTTTCAGTCGAATGTAAAATGAGTGAGAACGGAATCAAACGAAAGATGTGAAAATTTTCCCGTCGTTATTAGGGAAATCGTCTCTATCACGTTTATATCTAACACATGATAGTTCATCAGAAATGTCTGGTACACATGATCAATTATTATGATGTTATTGATGAAGGTTTTTGTTTTTTACGTCATATTCAATTATTAAGTTTTTGAGAACGTCATGCTGGACATTCTTTAGATTTTGTTATGACTGATCAAGGTTTTAATATTCAAATTGATGTTGATACTAAAACTGGTTTTATTTATGGTGGAAATCATTGGAATTATCGAAATTAAATGGACAAAATGGTTTCAAGTGAAAAATGAGGAAATAAAGGTCATCCAGCAACACCACATGATGCTTCAGCTATTGATTCAGTTGCTTTTAGCTCGTATAACTATTTCATGAATTATTCATATGAATAAACAAGGTTATTTTATTCTTATAATTTTGTTGAAACTTCTTCTGGTAAATTTTTTTTTCTTAGTTTTTTTAATTTAAAAAAAATTCAAAGGATCTAGTGGAAAAACCAAATTACTTTTTACTGATTGGTTAAATCGTATTGATGAAAATTTTGAACAAGAATTTTGAATTGATCAATTAAATACATCAGAATTTGTTAATAGAAAACAAATTTATAAAGAATATACTATTAATTCAACACGTGTATGAACTGATTTTCAATTAAGACCAAATTTTATAATTTGCTTTTGTTATTTTATAAGTTTTTCTTTTATTAAAAGGCTCCAGAAATGTTTGATAAAAATCATATATGATTAGCATTGAAACAAGTTGAAATAATTCTTTTAGGAAAATATGAAATTAAAACTCCTGATCCAAGGAAGAAAAGAAAAAGAAAAACTTTATTTAAATAAATGCGAAAACCTCGGATTTAAATCCGAGTGTTATGTGTACTTGAAAAAGTGAAAAGGTATATTCACTTTGTTTTTTATCATCTGAGACATATCTACCCTATTTGCTTTCTCGATGCACTTTTTATGCATTTTTAGACCTTTTTCAGGCGATGTTTTCTTAGAAAGCTACTATTTGGTTCAAAACTAATATCAGATTCGGAATCACCGTTAAAAACTGAGTCGATTTATATATCTTGTGAAGAATTCGGAGAAAAATATTTTTTTTTGAAAAATCCCTGTACGCGAGCCCCCCCGACGGCGCCCGGCGCGCGCCGTACACC
>CAJNSZ010000596.1:52576-66857 GCA_905329745.1 Rotaria sp. Silwood2
GAGATCTCACTATGACCAAAATTCCAGCTCTCTAGTTTGATCCTTTCATGAAATATGCAAGTGCACAAAATATAAAAAAATGACAATTTTGTCGTGCACTTGGTGGTATTGGTCAACTCATCAACGGTTCATCCATTTGAGCTAATTTTTTTTTTTGATAATACAAAATTATGATATCTATTCACAGTAAAAATTTCAAGTCAAATACATGTATACTTGATGAGATATAAATGTCACAAAAAATAGTAAAAAATGCACTTTTTTGGTGATGGTGCCCTCAGAAAAGTTTGAATATCTCGAGAACGGAACGATATTTTTTCAAACAGCTTGTGTCAAAATTCTTAGAACTCTTCCCTCTACAACATAACTTAAATTGAGCAAAATCTGACGACCTCGATTGAGCAGCTTCTGTGAGAGTCGGTCGTGGCTTATGCGGAATGGCTCTTATATAGTCTAATGTAGAATTAAATATCCTTTCTAGGGAGAAAAAAATGAGCTTGCTAATTATGGATCCAAAAGCTGTTAGCGCCATCCTTTTAGGATTACAAATGTGAAACATGAGCTACCTGTTGTTACTAAAGACATAACACTCTTTTACTCCATATCCTACTGTAATAATTTAATGTAGCTTTTAGTAGTTGAAAACCTTGATACTGTAGCTATTGATATATTTTATAAGATTTAAATGACCTATAACCACTAGTCTTCCATTTAATTTGTCTCTCATAACCTATGATGGCTCTTGAGTTCGTCCGTCGTGATCTGTGGCATTTCTGAAGCCCATCTGACACCGTCTGTGAGCGGGAGATGCAAAGGACGGGAGACGTTTTACGTGGATTTCGGCCCCCCAAGAAGATGAAGGCAGATTTATCTGAAACTTTCAGCAAATACTCAGCTATATACCATTAGCCACCATACAAAATTTCAACTTGATCCGTTGAACTTTTCCTTTACTTTCACCACACCAGAAATATACATATAAATACCCTCTAGGGGTTACGTTGTGGACCTTCGTTCTCCACTATACGGTTCAGAACCGGCCTTATTTTTTTAGGGTCACTAGCAATAAGTGAGGGCTACAATACTGCAAGGACATGACGTCCACAAAAATCCTGTCCTTGTATGGACCTGAAGTACACATTGCTAAAAATCCATGAAAAAGTCCGGTGCAGGTAACCTTGCTGACCTTCGTTCTTCACTATACGGTTCAGAGCGGGAGTGTTTTTTTTAAAGTTACTAGGAATCAGTCAGGACTAGGGTATCACATACACTTCAATCCGAGTAAAATCTGCGGGAATAACCAGTTGATGTACAGAGGATTCAAAGCAGTAGTCGAAATTGTGATAGAAAGAATGTCGGATAAGTTTTTCTCTCGATATCGGAGTCACGCTTCTGAATAGTTGTGTAGCCCTTGGACGAATATTAAGAACGTTCGACACAGTAAAGTACTAACTAGGAGAGCTATGTAGAGACCAACTGTGGAACGAAGGACGTGAGAAGATATCAAACAGTTGGATTAATTAGTGCTAATACAGTGATTTTCAATCGTACTCGATTTTATGGAATATGAACTATCGGGTTCGTTTACCTCGCTGGTAATGTTGGATGTGATTCTATTAAACCACTTTCTGGATAACATTCTCCTAAGTTGCGATCCCGATGTTGCGTGGAAGGATGTGAGAAAAGAACTAGAAACGATTATACGTGGTTGCGCTGTCTGGATCGGAGTGGGCCAATATGCAGCTCCTTTTCAGCAGTAAGGCAACACCAAGTCCATATCCATATCGATGCGTTAGGCACTTTTCCTTGGATAGTCGACGCTATGTACGCAGTTGTCATGCCAGAGTAGCTTTTGCTTGAACGCGTATGTGTGGCAGATTGTAACAACTAGTGATTCTCACTGACTCTAGTAAACGAACTCTTGCCGCGAATCATATATTAGGGAAATAAAGCGAACAATGTACCTTCTATTGATCTTTTTCCGAGATTTTTCGCAGTCTCCACTTCGAATCCATAGCAAGACAAGTTTTTGAGGACTTCATGTACTTGCAATATTGTAGCCCTCACTTATTCCGAAGGACTCTGAAAAAATCTCTTCGGTTCTGAATGGTATAGTGGAGAACGAAGATCAGCTAGGATACCTCTACCGTGCTTTTTCATGGATTTTTGGCAGTGTGTAGTTGAAGTCGACACTACAACAGGATTGTTGTGGACGTCATGTCCTTGCAATATTGTAGCTCTCACTGATCCCTAGTGATCCTAAAAAAATCACGCCGGTTCTGAGTCGTATAGTGGAGAACCAAGGTCAATAAGGTTACCTCTACAGGGATTTTCCAGGGATTTTGGGTACTGTGCACTTCAAATCGATACAAAGACAGATTTTTTGTGGACCTCATGTTCCTGCAATATTGTAGCCCTCACTTATTGCTAGTGACCCTAAAACAATCAGGCCGGTTCTGAATCGTATAGTGGGGAACGCAGGTCTACAAGGTGACCCCTAGAGGGTATTAATATGTATATTTCTGGTGTGGTGAAAGTTAAGGAAAAGTTCAACGGATCAAGTTGAAATTTTGTAAGGTGGCTAATGGTATATAGCTGAGTATTTGCTGAAAGTTTCAGATAAATCTGCCTTCATCTTGTTGGGGGCCGAAATGCACGTAAAATGTCTCCCGTCTTTTCTGCTTATATACATTTTGCCTGCGTGGGTCCTTTCAGTTCGTGTTTCACTAAAGGCTGTACATTGCAGCCAACTATGGTATCGTTACCAATAAATCAAGACTGCATTAAAAGCCCTATAAGATTTAAGTGATGTCCAAAAGCAATATGACCTGGCAACAACGTTTTATATTGAAAAATTTGTTATAATTTAGTATGAAAAACGCCTCATTTGTCTTCATGAAATTTCTAATGAGCTGTCCATGAATGGCAGCGGCTAACTTTCAACTGTTTGGACGTTCTGTCCTTTGCTAGATGAAAGCAAATTTGTTCTATTCCTCAAATGGTCTTATTTAGCTACAGGCTGCTCGAATTAAAACAATACATATTTTACGTAAGTACTGCAAAAATGTCATCTAATAACTCCTTGCTGATTGAAAACAGTCTTTGTACTTACCAGGTAACTTTACTAACAATTGACAAATTAGTGACAACAATCACTGTAAAACGACAAAATAGTGGATATAATTGTGAATTACCGGGTGTTGCAAAAGTTTTGCGATATTTTTCATTTCGCATAAAGCTCGACTTAACGAAATGACAAAATCTTGTTTTATCTTTTAAAAGATGCACTGAGAAAAGCTCTACAAAATTTGTATAATCCAATTACTACTGACTTGTTCTGATGGTTCTTTCTATACTCAATATGGAAGAACTAAATGATAGTGATACTTCCCACGTGTTGAAAACGTTTGAAAGACTTTTATTTGCATATATCTCGGTTTAGCAGAATGATAATATCTTGATTTTTCTTTTAAAAGACGCGTCGAAAAAAAACTTTACAAAATCAATATAAGCAAATCTCAACTGACTTGCGCGGATGATTTTTTTAGATCGTTAAAAGTGAAGATCTGCGTGATGTTACTACCGAGTATCCCAACATGTTTGCATCACTTTTTATTTCCGATATATCTCGGCTTGAGAAATCGATAAAATCTTGATTTTTCTTTTAAAAGATACGCCATGAAAAGCTCTGCATAATCTTTCTAAACAATCCCTACTGTTAGGTCCTATACCCGTTTTCTTTATTCCTTCTTTCTTCACAAAAACAAAACAACTGAATCAATCAAAAACAAAAAGCAGCAAAGAATGTTCTTTCTCTCTTTCTCTCCTCTTCCACCGGTTGGTTCCATCTCCTAACTATGATAGAGGGATAAAGATGGCCGTCTTATGTCAGGAGATGTCTCTACTCACATAACACTTCCCCCCTCCAAAAAAGTTACAAAGTAAAAGACAAGAAACGATATTGAAACAATTCGAACACCATGAAAAGAAAAAATCCGAAATGAATATAGCAAAAATAAAAACCGAAAAAATTAGATAATTCATATTTTGAACGCGAAACAGTGTGCGAGAAGAGGACAAATATAAAAGCTGATGAGAAAGGAATTGAAGTACGAGGGGAGAAAACAAATGTTAGGTACTAATTAGGAGTAAAAATGTTTATGATACGATCGGAGTGAGTGGTAGATGTAATATAACAGCGAGCTGTAAGAGAAGTATTTGAGAAACAAAATTTTCAAGAAGAAGATAGCTGAGGCATTGTTGAGATGAAAGTTAAGAAAAGTTGAAATAAACAAGATAAAAAGATATTGATACTGAATAAGTCGTGTGAGTATTTGATGTGAGCAGATGAATTTCGTTAAAAAAATTGTATCACGTCTGGAATAATTAACGAGAATATATACACGCCTGATATTGTTTGAATGCACTTGAAATTGTTGTAAATGTTCATCTTCAACTATGAATGATAGTGGGGAGAGAATTCGAACGATTCGAGCCGGGCCAGTGTATCGAGCTTTAAGTTTGTGTCGTCCAACGAAAACTTTCGTGCATACAAGATCACCTAGAACGAAATTCGGATGCGATCGATTTTTATCAAAACGAGTTTTTGATAGTTCTTGTTGATGTATTATGTGTTGTTTTGCTTGTTTTTAAGCTGCATTTCTGTATTGTATCACTTGCGTCCAATAATCATGTGGTTTGCTGAAAACGAAGGTAGTTGCATTAGGATTTAATGGTTGACGTAGTCGTCGTCCGAATGCTAGTTGATATGGACTTATTCCAGTTGAGCTATGTATACCATTATTGTAAGCATAAACGATAGATGGTAAAAATGTGTCCCAATTGTTTAGATCAGTATTACAATATTTGGCGATTTGTGTTACGAATGTCGAATTCCATCGTTCCGTTTGCCCATTTGTTTGTGGATGATATGGTGTCGAAAACATCTGTTTACAACCAACTAAATGTGAAATAGCTTGTAAGAGTTCGTTCTTGAAGTGTGTTCCTTGATCAGTAATAATTGTGTCGGGTGAACCATGAACTAAGATAATTTCTTCCATTAATATACAAGCAGTATCATGAGCTGTATTTGTAGGTGATGCTTTAGCAAAAACATAACCAGATAAACGATCAGTGATAACTAAAACATATCGATTTCCAGAAAGCGAAGTGGTGGTGGGTCCCCACCAATCCATACCTAATACTTGAAAAACTTCATTAGGAGGTTTAATAGGTTGTAAAAATCCTGGAGGTTTACGCCGATCCACATTAAATTGTGAACATTTATCACATGATTTAATATAAGATGTTACTGTATCTTTCATACGTGGCCAATAATATGTGTTTCTTAGCATAGACCATGTACGTCCAGTACCAAAATGACCACTTAATGGATGATCATGATAAGCAGTCATTATTTCGGGAATTAATTTCGAAGGTGCATAAACAAGTTTAATAGTAGTATCATCGCGGTTAACTAATTTATACAGAATACCATGTTGAATAATAAACGATTCATAGCGACGATTATTTCGAATTTGTTGAATTATTTGTTGAATAATTACNAAACACAAATGCCAAGGAAGGAAGCGTCGTGCAGACGCGAATAAAGCTAATTTGTTGGATGTAAGTACTATTACGATTTTCTTAACCAGTATTAATGGGCACGTAGGCTCTTGGAATATTTAGCTTTTCAACCTGTTAACATTGGTTTACATGATTTACTGCCGTGACATTTACTGCCGTGTAAATACTTGTTTACAAATAGATATTTTTTTTTATAAGTTATATGATTAAGTTCGATAAGTCTTATGATCATTATGTAATTTTTTTTTTGTTTTCTATATCAAAAGTTTATTTTCCATCTCAAAGGTTTTTACAAATACGTTGAAATCTAAC
Organism: Rotaria sp. Silwood2; assembly: GCA_905329745.1. Classification (NCBI taxonomy): domain Eukaryota; kingdom Metazoa; phylum Rotifera; class Eurotatoria; order Philodinida; family Philodinidae; genus Rotaria; species Rotaria sp. Silwood2. The sequence goes on from CAJNSZ010000596.1 coordinate 58,475, forward strand.
TGTAGTTCGTAATGAGCTTTATGAAAAAAGCCTATTTTATGTCAAAGGTTTATTTTCCTTGTCAAACGTTCGTGAAAATGTATCAAAATATAGCTATAGTTCGTAATTAACTTTATGAAAAGAAACTATTCTGTTAGGTCCTTTTTCCCCAGTTTCTTTATTCCTTCTTTCTTCACAAAAACAAACAACTGAATCCATCAAAAACAAAAAGCAGCAAAGAATGTTCTTTCTCTCTTTCTCTCCTCTTCCACCGGTTAGTTCCATCTCCTAACTATAATAGAGGGATAAAGATGGCCGTCTTATGTCAGGAGATGTCTCTACTGACATAACACTTACCCCTCCAAAAAGTTACAAAGTAAAAGATAAGAAACGATATTGAAACAATTCGAACACCATGAAAAGAAAAAATCCGAAATGAATCTAGGAAAAATAAAACCACAAAAAAAAATTTAGATAATTCATATGTTGAACGCGAAACAGTGTGCGAGAAGAAGACAAATATAAAAGCTAATAAGAAAGGAATTGAAGTATGAGGGGAGAAAACAAATGCTAGGTACTAATTAGGAGTAAAAATGTTTATGATACCATCGGAGTGAGTGGTCGATGTAATGTAACAGCGAGCTGCAAGAGAAGTATTTGAGAAACAAAATTTTCAAGAAGATAGCTGAGGCATTGTTGAGATGAAAGTTAAGAAAATTTAAAATAATCAAGATAAAAAGATATTAATACTAAATAAATCGTGTGAGTATTTGATGTGAGCACGTGAATTTCGTTAGAAAAATTGTATCACGTCAGGAATGATTCACGAGAATATACACGTCTGATATTGTTTGAATGCACTTGAAATTGTTGCAAATGTTCATCTTCAACTATGAATGATAGGGGTGAGAGAATTCGAACGATTCAAACTGGACCAGTGTATCGAGCTTTAAGTTTGTGTCGTCCAACAAAAACTTTCATCCACACAAGGTCACCTAGAACGAAATTCGGATGCGATCGATTTTTATCAAAACGAGTTTTTTGATAGTTCTTGTTGATGTATTATGTGTTGTTTTGCTTGTTTTAAAGCTGTATTTCTGTATTGTATTACTTGCGTCCAATAATCATGTGGTTTGCTGAAAACGAAGGTAGTTGCATGAGGATTAAATGGATGACGTGGTCGTCGTCCGAATGCTAATTGATATGGACTAATTCCAGTTGAGCTATGTATACCATTATTGTAAGCATAAACGATAGATGGTAAAAATGCGTCCCAATTGTTGAGATCAGTATTACAATATTTGGCGATTTGTGTGACGAATGTCGAATTCCATCTTTCAGTTTGTCCATTTGTTTGTGGATGATATGGTGTCGAAAAAATTTGTTTACAGCCAACTAAATTTGAAATAGCTTGTAGCAGTTCGTTCTTGAAGTGTGTTCCTTGATCAGTAATAATTGTGTCGGGTGAACCATGAACTAAGATGATATCTTCCATTAAGATGCGAGCAGTATCTTGAGCTGTATTTGTAGGTGATGCTTTAGCAAAAACATAACCAGATAAACGATCAGTTATAACTAAAACATATCGATTTCCAGAAAGCGAAGTAGTGGTGGGACCCCACCAATCCATACCTAGTACTTGAAAGACTTCATTAGGTGGCTGAATAGGTTGTAAAAGTCCTGGAGGTTTATGCCGATCCACATTAAATTGTGAACATTTATCACATGATTTAATATAAGATGTTACTGTATCTTTCATACGTGGCCAATAATATGTATTTCTTAGCATAGACCATGTACGTCCAGTACCAAAATGACCACTTAATGGATGATCATGATAAGCAGTCATTATTTCGGGAATTAATTTCGAAGGTGCATAAACAAGTTTAATAGTAGTATCATCTCGGTTAACTAATTTATACAGAATACTATTTTGAATAATAAACGATTCATAGCGACGATTATTTCGAATTTGTTGAATTATTTTTTGAATAATTACNAATTTTCTTGATCAATTAGCTGAATATGAGAAAGGTGTCTGGTTTTCAAAGTACGGAGAAGAATCATCTTCATTAGAAGAGACCAAAAGATGGCTCAATAGCAACAGCAATAATTGACCTTAAACCGATTTTTAGATGCAAAAAAATTTTAATGTATATTTTCATTTTATATGTAACTTACAACAAATGAATAAATTCTCATATTAGAAGATATGAGCATTCCAAGAGGGAAACAGTAGACTTCACGACTGTGTGAAGTTCTTACTATTATAGAAACATGATGCTTTTCATTTCTTCATTTGACTATTAATAATGGTAAAAATATGATATAGGTAAAAGAGAGAGCGTGTGGATTTTCACCGATGTTACAGGAATATTCCAATAATCTTTTCCTTAAAAAAACTTTCTTTTATTACTAACTATATCGTATTTGTTGGCTTAAGAAATCAGTCAACTAGAAAAAGAACAAAAACAAATGGACATAGCAATATAATATCGATTCATTACTTGATAGATAAGATTAACCATGCAAGGAAAGAATAGGCGAATTACTAAGCTAAAAACATCGATTCGATATGAAACATCCGTAACTACTGCATACAAAAGAACATCCAAGTAACTAGAGACGTACGAGCAAGACCATGTCTCACGCCTAAATCTTGTTTGCTGGTCTTCATTTTTGCGGATTCTCTGAAGCTATAAAATGATTCTATTGTTTGAACGTTTCTTTTCCCTTATCTCTTACTTCTTAATGATGACACAAATTATTTATCATATTGAAAGTATACAGGTTGCTGCAATTTTACTTCAGCAGTCAAATTTACTGAGGTTACAACTTCAAGAGAAAGTTTGTCGAAGTTCTTTTGCAAGGTTTAATGAAATTATCACCCTGATGATTCACATACTAAGACTCTTCTTTTCAGCTAATTAACATGTATAACTAGACGTATCTCCAAACATTCAAAAATTCTATAGCGGAATTATTTTCCAAATTCTTATGTTATCTGTTACCGCTGATGCTTGACGTTGGGATTACTGTAGGATATGTAGTTCAGATCCGTCGTTTGCTGCTGTTGATCGAATCATCTCGCGTCGCATCACTGAATATTTGTCTTTGTAGAACTACAGTTGATTAGAGAGCTTTAGCATTCATGTTCCAATTTTATAGTTGTGATGACGTGTGTTAGGTCCTTTTCCTCGTTTTCTTTATTCCTTCTTTCTTCACAAAAACAAACGAATGAATCCAAAAAACAAAAGCAGCAAAGAATGTTCTTTCTCTCTCTCTCTTCTCTTCCACCGGTTGGTTCCATCTCCTAACTATGATAGACAGATAAAGATGGCCGTCTTATGTCAGAAGATGTCTCTGCTGACATAACACGTCCCCCTCCTAAAAAGTTACAAAGTAACAGATAAGAAACGATATTGAAACAATTCGAACATCATGAAAAGAGAAAAAAAATCCGAAACGAACATAGCAAAAGTAAAACCGAAAAAAAAATTAGATAGTACATATTTTGAACGGGAAAGAGTGTGCAAGAAGAGGACAAATATTGAAGCTGATGAGAAAGAAATTGAAGGACGAGGGGAGAAAACAAATGTTAGATATTAATTAGGAGTAAAACTGTTGATGATACGATCGGAATGAGTGGTAGGTGTAATGTAACAGCGAGCTGTAAGAAAAGTATTTGAAAAACAAAATTTTCAAGGAGAAGAAGATAGCTGATGCATTGTTGAGATGAAAGTTAAAGAATGTGGAAATAAATAAGATAAAAAGATATGAATACTAAATAAATCGTGTGAGTATTTGATGTGAGCAGATGAATTTCGTTAAAGAATTGTATCACGTCGGGAATGATTAACGAGAATATACACGTCTGATATTGTTTGAATGCACTTGAAATTGCTGTAAATGTTCATCTTCAACTATAAATGATACCGGGGAGAGAATTCGAACGATTCGAGCCGGACCCGTGTATCGAGCTGTAAGTTTGTGCCGTCCAACAAAATTTTTTATCCATACAAGGTCACCTAGAACGAAAGTTGGATGCGATCGATTTTTATCAAAACGAGTTTTTGATAGTTCTTGTTGATGTATTATATGTTGTTTTGCTTGTTTTAAAGCTGCATTTCTGTATTGTATCACTTGCGTCCAATAATCATGTGGTTTGCTGAAAACGAATGTAGTTGCAGGAGGAGTAAATGGATGACGTGGTCGTCGTCCGAATGCTAGTTGATATGGACTAATTTCAGTTGAGCTGTGTATACCATTATTGTAAGCACAAACGATAGATGGTAAAAATGTCTCCCAATTGTTTAGATCAGTATTACAATATTTGGCGATTTGTGTTACGAATGTCGAATTCCATCGTTCAGTTTGCCCATTTGTTTGTGGATGATATGGTGTCGAAAAAATGTGTTTACAACCAACTAAATGTGAAATAGCTTGTAAGAGTTCGTTCTTGAAGTGTGTTCTTTGATCAGTAATAATTGTGTCAGGTGAACCATGAACTAAGATAATTTCTTCCATTAATATACGAGCAGTATCATGAGCTGTATTTGTAGGTGAAGCTTTAGCAAAAACATAACCAGATAAACGATCAGTGATAACTAAAACATATCGATTTCCAGAAAGCGAAGTGGTGGTGGGCCCCCACCAATCCATACCTAATACTTGAAAAACTTCATTCGGTGGTTTAATAGGTTGTAAGAGTCCTGGAGGTTTATGCCGATCCACATTAAATTGTGAACATTTATCACATGAATTAATATAAGATGTTATTGTGTTTTTCATACGTGGCCAATAATATGTGTTTCTTAGCATAGACCATGTACGTCCAGTACCAAAATGACCACTTAATGGGTGATCATGATAAGCAGTCATTATTTCGGGAATTAATTTCGAAGGTGCATAAACAAGTTTAATAGTAGTATCATCGCGTCTAACTAATTTATACAGAATACCATGCTGAATAATAAACGATTCATAGCGACGATTATTTCGAATTTGTTGAATTATTTTTTGAATAATTACGTCCTGTGCTTGTTCAGAACGTATACGTGATAAACTAAAATCATGTAATGTAGTAGTGACCGGCGGAGACAAACACGTGGATTGAGATGTAGTTGATGTGGATGATGTATTGGGTGAAGAGGAATGTGGTTGAGCGTGAAGTTTTGATTGTGCTCTGGTTGTAACAGCATTAATTTCTGCATTGATACTCGCAGTACGAGTACAAGTGTGTTCTAAAATAGATGGCTGAGGACATTGTGTACGTTGTGGCTTGGGTACTTGGTCATCCCAATGTTCAGTACCAATTGGCCAATCATCATATATTACAGCTGTGGTAGATGGATTAATGTTGGTAGATGCTGATGGTGGAAAATGTCGTGAAATATAATCAGCAGCTGCGTTATGTGCACCTGGGCGATGTTTGACTGCAATAATTTGTGGCAGCATATCTTGTAATTTAAAAAGCCAATTCATTACTCGTGTATTATTGATTTGTTTTTTATGAAAATTTTCGAGTGGTTTATGATCAGTTTCGATAATAAAATCAGAATCACCTATGTATGAGCAAAGTTCAGATATGCACCAAAACATAGCTAATGCCTCTTGTTCAATTGTATCATATTTACGTTCAGTATCATTTAAAAGACGTGATTTAAAATAATTAATTTTTGTGCCATTCGGTGTATCTTGTCGTAAAATTCCACCTATTCCGATATTTGATGCATCAGTTGTTAGAACAAATGGGGTTGATAAATCTGGATATTCTAAAAATAATGGATATGTTGTCAGCAGACGTTTAAATTCCTCAAATGATTGTTGTTGATCAGGTCCCCATTTAAAGTCATGACGATGATGTTTTGTTTTGTTGGTAACTTTGTGTAATGGTGCCGCTATACGAGCAAAATTAGGAATAAACTTTCTATACCAATTAATTTTTCCTAAAAATTCATTGGCTTCTTTAAGTGTTTTTGGAGTTGGTAAATCGACAATAGCTTTAATTTTATCACCATTAGGTTTAATGCATTGTTCATTGATTGTATGGCTTAAAAAATCGATTTCTTGAACAGCAATGGAACATTTGTCAGGATTAACTTGAAAGTTGGCTTTAGCTAAGATTGACAAAATTTCGTTTAAATGGTGTGTATGTTCATTGAATATGACCACCTAATCGATNGGTGAACCATGAACTAAGATAATTTCTTCCATTAAGATGCGAGCAGTATCTTGAGCTGTATTTGTAGGTGATGCTTTAGCAAAAACATAACCAGATAAACGATCAGTTATAACTAAAACATATCGATTTCTAGAAAGCGAAGTGGTGGTGGGTCCCCACCAATCCATACCTAGTACTTGAAAAACTTCATTAGGTGGCTGAATAGGTTGTAAAAATCGTGGAGGTTTATGCCGATCCACATTAAATTGTGAACATTTATCACATGATTTAATATAAGATATTATTGTTTCTTTCATACGTGGCCAATAATATGTGTTTCTTAACATAGGCCATGTACGTCCGGTACCAAAATGACCACTTAATGGATGATCATGATAAGCAGCCATTATTTCTGGAATTAATTTCAAAGGTGCATAAACAAGTTTAATAGTAGTATCAGCGCGGATAGCTAATTTATACAGAATACCATGTTGAATAATAAACGATTCATAACGACGATTATTTCGAATTTGTTGAATTATTTGTTGAATAAATGCGTCCTGTGCTTGTTCAGAACGTATCCGTGATAAACTAAAATCATGCAATGGAGTAGTCAGCGGCGGAGAAGAACATGTAGATTGAGATGTAGGTGATGTATTTGCTGAAGATGAACGTGGTTGAGCTTGAAGTTTTGATTGTGCTGTTGTTGTAACAGCATTAATTTCTGCATTGTTGTTCGCCTTGCGAATACAAGTGTTGTTTGAAATAGGTTGCTGAATAAAGGACGGACGTTGTGGTTTGAGTACTTCTTCATACCAATGTACAGTACCAATTGGCCAATCATCATTTGTTACATTTATTATAGATGGATTAATGTTGGTAGATTCTGATGGAGGAAAATGTCGTGAAATATAATCGGCAGTAGCGTTCGTTGCGCCTGCATGGTGTTTGACTGCAATAATTTGTGGCAAAAGGTCTTGTAATTTAAAAAGCCAATTCATCACTCGTTTATTACTGATTTGTTTATTATGAAAATTTTCAAGTGGTTTATGATCAGTTTCGACAATAAAACTAGAATCACCTATGTATGATCGAAGTTCAGATATGCACCAAAAAATAGCTAATGCTTCTTTTTCAATTGTATCCTATTTACGTTNTCGATTTCCAGAAAGCGAAGTGGTGGTGGGTCCCCACCAATCCATACCTAGTACTTGAAAAACTTCATTAGGTGGCTGAATAGGTTGTAAAAATCCTGGAGGTTTATGCCGATCCACATTAAATTGTGAACATTTATCACATGATTTAATATAAGATATTATTGTTTCTTTCATACGTGGCCAATAATATGTGTTTCTTAACATAGACCATGTACGTCCGGTACCAAAATGACCACTTAATGGATGATCATGATAAGCAGCCATTATTTCTGGAATTAATTTCAAAGGTGCATAAACAAGTTTAATAGTAGTATCAGCGCGGACAGCTAATTTATACAGAATACCATGTTGAATAATAAACGATTCATAACGACGATTATTTCGAATTTGTTGAATTATTTGTTGAATAATTACGTCCTGTGCTTATTCAGAACGTATACGTGATAAACTAAAATCATGCAATGGAGTAGTCATCGGCGGGAAAGAACACGTAGATTGAGATGTAGGTGATGTATTTGCTGAAGATGAACGTGGTTGAGCTTGAAGTTTTGATTGTGCTCTTGTTGTAACAGCATTAATTTCTGCATTGATGTTCGCCTTGCGAATACAAGTGTTGTTTGAAATAGGTTGCTGAATAAAGGACGGACGTTGTGGTTTGGGTACTTCTTCATACCAATGTTCAGTACCAATTGGCCAATCATCATTTGTTACATTTATTGTAGATGGATTAATGTTGGTAGATTCTGATGGAGGAAAATGTCGTGAAATATAATCGGCAGCAGCGTTCGTTGCACCTGCACGGTGTTTGACTGCAATAATTTGTGGCAAAAGGTCTTGTAATTTAAAAAGCCAATTCATCACTCGTTTATTACTGATTTGTTTATTATGAAAATTTTCAAGTGGTTTATGATCAGTTTCGACAACAAAACTAGAATCACCTATGTATGATCGAAGTTCAGATATGCACCAAAAAATAGCTAATGCTTCTTTTTCAATTGTATCCTATTTACGTTCAGTATCATCTAAAACACGTGATTTAAAATAATTAATTTTTGTGCCATGCGGTGTGTCTTGTCGTAAAATT
>CAJNSZ010000597.1:2715-21729 GCA_905329745.1 Rotaria sp. Silwood2
CACCACCTGAATACCAAATGTGTGATGTAAATAATGAAACAGCATCTTGATTTCCTAATCGAAAGTTTCCACTAAAGTCAACTTGTAAACAAATAAGTTCTTCATTTGAAATAGTTTTCATTTTTTTGAAAAAAAAGCAGCTTGCTTCCGTTTAGTGAAAACATGAACCCAGAATGGTCCATGTTTTTCTCTCAAAACTGCTAAACATTGTCCAATAGTATCATTAAATTCAACTTTTTTGATTTTTCCATTCTGACATATCCATTGAAACCATTGAATTTGTTGTTTTGGATCATTAACAATATTTAAAATTTTATTATTAAAATTATTTGCACAAGATACACAGCGGCTAAACATACAATTTTCTGCTTCTTCATTGCAAACAAGCGTTGCCGAAAATTATTGAAGTGAATGTAAACCAGGACAATAAATATATTTTGATAATGGTTTTAATAATAAATTCATATTTTCATGGTACATACATAAACAACTACGCTCAGGCGTATAAGATTGTACTAATATGTTCATTGGTCTTAAATCATTAAATGAAGTTAATGACAAATTAATATTTGTATCCACATACTCAGTTAAAAATAATTAAAATGTTTCAAGAACTCTATATAACAGAATTCTTTTTTGTAATGTTGTTGAACTATCATCATTATCTTTAAATGTAATACAATCACGTTCACCAGCCAACTAATAACTAATATCGTCTCGATTATAAAATTTAATAATTAATTCTTGCAATTCGATTGGTAACGAACGTTGTTGACGTTGATGTTGAGTAATTGTTTTTGGAATATCATTAAGTTCTTGTGCAATATGACGAACCAGAGTAACATGTTTATCTGTATCTTCTGATAATGATTGAATAACACGTTTAACTGCTTTGCCAAAAGATTGACGATTTTTATATGACGAGAATTGTTTACCATTTGAACGTTCTAACTTTTTTTATCACGATATTATTTTGAAGCTTGTTTTTGTCGAATACGTAATCGTTCTAATGAATTACCTTTTAAATTCTGGCATCTTGTATTATCACGAATACGAGACTTTTGTCTCATTTGTTCAAATTTTGATTTATTTTATGATAAATTTATAGGATAGAGTTTTTGTCTTTCAGCATTTGATTTAGTCATTGGTTCAGTAAAAAATTCAAAAACCTGCTAGAAATCTCTCAAAAATAACGCTTCGATACTGTTTTACAAGGTATAAGGTTGAAATTATTATTAGAATCAAACTTCATTAGCTTAATTAAAGCTATAGTCAAATTAAATTGGTGGTTTAATTTGAACAGTTATTATCAATGTAGGCTAATCAATTATCTGTTTATGACAATTAATTTATCAATAATCAGTTACAGAATCAAATATTGATGACTTATAGTGATCTTTGAATGCAAATCTCTACTTGCAAATGCTCTTTTTTAAACGAGAAAAACATAAGAAAAAGTTGAAAAAAAACGTCATCGCGTTACGTAAAACTATTATAAAACGGAACTTTGTCCAAACAAAAATATATGCATTAGATAGCCCGTAAAAATTTAGCTTTAGATATATAGTTTGTATAAAAAAAATAATGGTTATCAATAGGTAGGCAAAAACAATACTCATGTTTTCGTTACGCGATGACGTTGTAAATATGGTAGTTTTCGGTTAGGTGGCTAAAAGCAAGGATGAGATATAAAAAGTAATGATTAAGCAAAAAGATATTTCTAATAACATAGACTTAATTAGTCTTAATTAACTCTGCATATATCAAGATCACATCAATATATGGGTTCAATTGATTGATAGTCCAGATAGATGAGTTTTGGTCATCTGTTAGTAATATCTTTGTTACAAGTTTTCAAACGCGATATGAACCGCTTATTAATGATATAAAAGATGTTTTCATACACTTTCAACTTTGATCTACAAGATGGCAATAATGATTTCTTAGGATATTGAATTCGAACTCCCGATCATTGAGGTTACGCGTTACGCGTACAAGCTAATATATAGATTTACTCTTAAACATATTGTTGGCCCAAATGATTATGATATCAGTTAATAACTCAACAAGCTCTACAAATTCGCAACGCTAAACTTTAAAAGCAGTTTATCAGTTCGATGCCTTTCCTCATAAGTGCCGGCGAAGTCACTTTAAAGCAGTTTAGAGTTGTTTATCCACATACCAAAAAATTGCATAAATTGGCAGACGACGCAGGCAATTTCTCCTCACATGCAACTCCTGAAGCTGAAAAAGTGATTTGTAAGAAAGTGAGTTTCTGTTACACTATTGTCCTTTACATAACTAATGTGCCATATTGTGTAAGTTGGTATCGATTTATTGACTAAGGATTATAGTGAGATGCAAAAAGGTAAAGATATATTGGACGTGTCCAATCGGCATGAAGTCCCATTAATATTTCTTTTTGATACAGCTCTATTGTAAGGATAAAACACACTATTATTCGGGTCATATGAGATTCTCTCTCATATGACCCGGACAATAGTGGGTTTTATCCTTACAATAGAGCTGTATCAAAAAGAAATATTAATGGGGCTTCATGTCGGTTGAACACGCTCATATATGACCGAGTTTGTGGAGTAGCTAAGGATTGAATGCGTTCATGGATAACCAGTGGAAATAACTTACTGAATGTACATGACATAAAACAAGGACTGGAACATGCTGGTGGAATCAAAAGTACTAAAATGGCCATGGCAGAGATATATACCGGATGCTGGTATGCACATTATTAACTAATAATGAGTTTCTTTTCCATCTGTTTTCTATTTCAATGTCATTTGAACAAAACCAATGTGCCTAATGTCTCATCAGTATAATTCATCCGCTTTGGACTTCACACCATGAAGATTTACAAAGTTTCCGATATTGTTGGTAGACTCTCATTGTCAGGAGTAATACCAAAAAGGTATGAAGTCTCTGTTCTAACCTTTAAATTCACCTTTAGTAAAAAGTAGGATAGTGGATCAAACATTGAAATGGACTCNAAACAAGCATTGCCGAAAATTATTGAAGTGAATGTCAACCAGGACAACGAATATATTTTGATAATGGTTTTAATAATAAATTCATATTTTCATGGTACATACATAAACAACTACGCTCAGGCGTATAAGATTGTACTAGTATGTTCATTGGTCTTAAATCATTAAATGAAGTTAATGACAAATTAATATTTGTATCCACATACTTAGTTAAAAATAATTAAAATTTTTCACGAACTCTATATAACAGAATTCTTTTTTTGTAATGTTGTTGAAGTACCATCATTATCTTTAAACGTAATACAATCACGTTTACCAGCCAACTGATAACTAATATCGTCTTGATTATAAAATTTAATAATTAATTCTTGCAATTCGATTGGTAACAAACGTTGTTGACGTTGATGTTGAGTAATTGTTTTTGAAATAACATTAAGTTCTTGTGCAATATGACGAGCCACAGTAACACGTTTATCTGTATCTTGTGGTGATGATTGAATAACACCTTTTAACTGCTTTGCCAAAAGATAGACGATTTTTATATGACGAGAATTGTTTACCATTTGAACGTTCTAACTTTTTTTTTTATCACGATATTATTTTGAAGCTTGTTTTTGTCGAATACGTAATCGTTCTAATGAATCACCTTTTAAATTCTGGCGTCTTGTATTATCACGAATACGAGACTTTTGTCTCATTTGTTCAAATTTTGATTTATTTTTTGATAAATTTATAGGATAGAGTTTTTGTCTTTCAGCATTTGATTTAGCCATTGGTTCAGTAAAAAATTCAAAAACCTGCTAGAAATTTCTCGAAAATAATGCTTCGATACTGTTTTACAAGGTATAAGGTTGAAATTATTATTAGAATCTAACGTTATTAGCTTAATTGAAGCTATAGTCAAATTAGATTGGTGGTTTAATTTGAACCGTTATTATCAATGTAGGACAATCAATTATCTGCTCATGACAATTAATTTATCAATAATCAGTTACAGAATCTAATATTGATGACTTATAGTGATCTTTGAATGCAAATCTCTACTTGCAAATGCTCTTTTTTAAATGAGAAAAACATAAGAAAAAGTTGAAAAAAAAAACGTCATCGCGTTACGTAAAACTATTATAAAGCGGAACTTTGTCCAAAAAAAAATATGCATTAGATAGCCCGTAAAAAGTTAGCTTTAGATATATAGTTTGTATAAAAAAAAATAATGGTTATCAATAGGTAGGCAAAAACAATACTCATGTTTTCGTTACGCGATGACGTTGTAAATATGGTAGTTTTCGGTAAAGTGGCTAAAAGCAAGGATGAGATATAAAAAGTAATGATTAAGCAAATAGATACTTCTAATAACATGGACTTAATTAGTCTTACTCAACTCTCCATATATCAAGATGATATCAATATATGGGTTCAATTGATTGATAGTCCAGATAGATGAGTTTTAGTCATCTGCTAGTGATCTCTTTGTTACAAGTTTTCAAACGCGATATGAACTACTTATTAATGATATAGAATATGTTTTCATCACTTTCGACTATGCTCTACAAGATGGCAATAATGATTTCTTAGAATATTGAATTAGAACTCTTGGTCATTGAGGTTACGCATTACGCGTACAAGCTGATATATAGATTTACTCTTAAACGTATTGTTGGCCCAAATGATTATGATATCAGTTAATAACTCAACAAGCTCTACAAATTGGCAACACTAAACTTTAAAAGCAATTTATCAGTTCGTTGCCTTCCCTCGTAAGTGCCGGTGAAGTCACTTTAAAGCAGTTTAGAGTTGATTATCTACATATAAAAAAATTGCATAAATTGGCAGACGACGCAGGTAATTTCTCCTCACATGCAACTCCTGAAGCTGAAAAAGTGATTTGTAAGAAAGTGAGTTTCTGTTACACTATTGTCATTTACATAACTAATGTGCTATATTGTGTAAGTTGGTATCGATTTATTGACTAAGGATTATAGTGAGATGCAAAAAGGTAAAGATATATTGGACGTGTCCAATCGACATGAAGTCCCATTAATATTTATTTTTGATACAGCTCTATTGTAAGGATAAAACCCACTATTGTCCGGGTCATATGAGAGAGAATCTAATATGACCCGAATAATAGTGTGTTTTATCCTTACAATAGAGATGTATCAAAAAGAAATATTAATGGGGCTTCATGTCGTTTGAACACGCCCATATGTGACCGAGTTTGTGGAGTAGCTAAGGATTGAATGCGTTCATGGATAACCAGTGAAAATAACTTGCTGAATGTACATGACATAAAACAAGCCACTGAAACATGCTGGTGGAATCAAAAGTACTAAAATGGCCATGGCAGAGATATATACCGGATGCTGGTATGCACATCATTAACTAATAATGAGTTTCTTTTCCATCTGTTTTCTATTTCAATGTCATTTGAACAAAACCAATGTGCCTAATGTCTCATCAGTACAATTCATCCGCTTTGGACTCCACACCATGAAGATTTACAAAGTTTCCGATATTGTTGGTGGACTCTCATTGTCAGGAGTAATACCAAAAAGGTATGAAGTCTCTGTTCTAACCTTTAAATTCACCTTTAGTAAAAAGTAGGATAGTGGATCAAACATTGAAATGGACTCACACATTGCAACTAATCAACACAGTATTCCAAACGATACTTCTCAAACAGCAGATGACATCACTCAAATTCATTTAACCGAGATCTTACCATCGAGATCAACACAATTCCATAGAAAGGCTAAAACTATTCTTCAACATCAGAATACTTCTACTCATGGCCTCTCATTATGAGTTCTTCTCATCTTCTGACTAGATGTTACGAACATGCAAACTCAGAAAGTTCGATCTGATATACAAAAACTCGAGGATTATGCCTGGAAAAATTTAACAACAAATGCGCACACAAAGGGACCGTGATGGAGTCAAGCTCTTTCAAACGTTGGATTACCCTAGAAAAGATCAAATCAAATATTGCTTTCGAAAGTTGAGTGAAAAATACGACGTGACCATCAAACAAGAAATTATTGTCGAAATCATTGACAAGAACATAGAATCCCAGTAGTTTTGTTAAACTCATCTATCTACTACTTCATAAGCTCATTATAAAATGTTCAGCTAATTCTGTTCGTGGGTCGTTTATTATTACTCTTATAAAAAAAAGAGTCGTAATACATACGCTCAACGTGCACTGTAATAAAAAATTCGTGTTCTTGACAACTCAAATCAGCTCAGAAACCCTTTCGGTTTTTGAGAGTACCGATTTCGACTCCCGTAGGGTATTCTAGAATATCTTTTTACCCTTATCCGAAACCTAATTAGTATTTTCGGAAACCGATATGGTATTTTAGGGAACCGGTTCTCTCCTAAAAGCTGCTTGGGTATCCGAATAGGTATCCGAGAATACTTTTTCGGTTTTCGAGCTTTCTAGAACTTGGAAAGATTTAGTAGAAAATCGAAATCAAACTTCCAATTTTACTTCACTAGCTGACACTTTCTAGAGCTTGAAGACCTACACAACGAGTTTCTAAAAAATGTTTTAGAGTTGATAAATATTACGAATGAACAAAATTGGTGTTCTAAGTTCATTTTCGGATCATGTTTCTGTTCTTTGCTTCAGAAATTCTTAGAAAATTGAAAGCATTCCGAGCTTTAATGCAATATGTTTGATTATAAATTTTTAATGGAATTTAATAGAATTTGGATAAAATTTTATTGTTTTGTTTTTCAAAGATCAGTCAAAATAACAATGATTGATGTTTCTGCCACTGGAAAGTTGTGGTACTTAACATCTTCGCAGAAATTATGGAATTAATTGGCATAAATTACAAGGAAAAAATTCACGTCGAGTGAAATGCTTGAGAAGGGTATTATTGTTCGAATTCCATCTAAACAATAATTCTTTCTTTTTTGTATTTGTGTAAAGAGTTTGATTTCTTAAATGAGAAACAACAACAATCAAATAGTATTTCAAGATATTGTAAAGTATACAATATTAAACTTCAAGATAAACTTTCATCATTTGTTAATCAACTTGAAGAAACAACAAATAGCAATACATTAGATTTATATGTATCTGAAAATAGTGACCATGATTTAACCGTTATTACTGAAGGAAAAAATAATGAAGTTATACGTAATGAATCTTCAATTTCAATCCCTTACTCTCATCCTGTTATTCGTCAAAATGCTTAGAAAAGAAAAGCAAATCAATTAATTGATCCGGAAAATACTGGTGAAGAAAATACTCCATCAACAAAAAAGACAACTAGATCTACTAGACAATCTTACCAGATTATTGCTTTTCATTATTTTTCTTTTTAAAAAGATTGTAATTTCTTTTTTCTTCTCAGCTATTCTCGCTCATTATGGATTCATTCAGAGAGTTGAATTTTATTACTGTATTGCATACATTTCGCCGTGAACTTTCTTATTTTAACGTAATGAAAAACATTTTTCATATTCTTTTTCTTTAATAAATACTTGATTTGAAAAAAGATTTAGAACATTCGATACCAATACACTATTTGCTTAAAGTCACACATATGTTGGAAATTTACATCAACAACAATTTGATGGTAAGTAGTTCTTATAAAAAAATTTAATTGTTCTTTTATGATTTATTTAGATTAACATCAATATTAATCAATATTATTGGTACGTGATTCTTATTGATGTCGGCAGTGCTGGTGCAAAGAAAATTGGACAGGCTTTTCGAAGATTCATGGGCTTTCTGCGACTTGTATAGTACAACAGAAATTGTACTGGAACGAAATGAATATAATTTTTGATCTGCTCGAAAACTGTTAATCAGTCTCCGAAGCTAGGTTTGTATCACTGATGAAATTATCTAATGTAGGATTTCTTAGACCTTGAAAACCCTTGTTCGGAAATCCTTAAAAGGTTTCCGATAGTAACAAATTTGGAAACCCAATAAGGGTTTCCAAGAATAGTACCTTCATAACTGCTATCAAAGCGAAATAATGATGCGTTGAAAGAGGCTGTTATAGACACATCTAATACGAATAGCGGTGTTAATAAAGTTAAAAAAAATTGTAACTGAGGATCATCTGTGCATCATAAACGAGAAATATAAAGAAGAATAAATGAACGCACACCACAACTCTCTTAATCGTGAAAATCATCGGTATGTACTACTATCAACAGTAAACTATATATTTATAGGTAAGATGTCCGCCTAAATATTCATATTTTTCTTTTATTTCGACGTAGTGAATTTGAGATACAAAGATAGGAATATGATCGTCGTGTTATCCATCAAAAACTATCTAGGTCCGATAAATAGGAAAATATATTGATTTTCTATTCATCATCTTTGCAATTCGATCGAATGATAGTTATCGTCAAAAATAAGTATCGAGCATTTAGTGAAATATTTAGTGAAGATATGGTATGTATGATCAAAGATCGAATATTTCTATTATCTCTGCTAATTTTTTTTTTCATTTAGATTTTATTAACATTAAAATTACAACAACAATTCTCTTATGATCGATAAATAACTCGTCTTGTCCAAACATAACGTTGTGACATTTTTGATATATTCTTCTTGAATTATCTCAGAAAGTTTATTCAGACGCCATTTCATGCAGCTTATCAAACTCAATTTATCCTATAAGAATGGTCTTTTTTTGGCTGAAGTCTTGAGCGGCTAGAAAGGTTTTATTATCATGTAATGCTGTGACATAAAAAGTCCCTTTTTCTCCAGTGACGCCGTGAAAATCCTGATTTCTTGCTAAATAATTTGCCCAAATGAAATGTTCATAGAACCAGTCTTGTAGAATATTGAACAGGCTTTTGGAAAATAAAAAAGATCTTCTCTAAAGCATGTTTCGCTCAGACGAAAAATGTAAAAAAGTAAATATAACACTGCGACACAGTTTTTTTATCGATCAGTTTTAAGGCATTTAACATGCTCAGAATGTTTTGTTTTTTAAAAGTGTTAGTCTTTGCTGTGGAGCTAATCGTTCTAGGCAAGAATGAGATTGATACATCGACATAAGAGCTCATAAACTGAACGATAAGTTCGAAACTATATAAGAGTCTACAAGTTGTCGTTAACTACGAAGGTCAAAACTAAATTCACCATTTTGTCGACAGATCTGTCTAACTCGAAAAAAAAATTTTTTTCGAAACTTGATCAGCGAAGTATCGTGTTGCGTGGGCAAGTCGTACTACTTGTTAATCNGATGACTTATAGTGATCTTTGAATGCAAATCTCTACTTGCAAATGCTCTTTTTTAAATGAGAAAAACATAAGAAAAAGTTGAAAAAAAAAACGTCATCGCGTTACGTAAAACTATTATAAAACGGAACTTTGTCCAAGAAAAAATATATGCATTAGATAGCCCGTAAAAAGTTAGCTTTAGATATATAGTTTGTATAAAAAAAAATAATGGTTATCAATAGGTAGGCAAAAACAATACTCATGTCTTCGTTACGCGATGACGTTGTAAATATGGTAGTTTTCGGTTAAGTGGCTAAAAGCAAGGATGAGATATAAAAAGTAATGATTAAGAAAATAGATACTTCTAATAACATGGACTTAATTAGTCTTAATCAACTCTCCATATATCAAGATGACATCAATATATGGGTTCAATTGATTGATAGTCCAGATAGATGAGTTTTGGTCATCTGCTAGTGATATCTTTGTTACAAGTTTTCAAACGCGACATAAACTGCTTATTAATGATATAAAATATGTTTTCATCACTTTCGACTATGCTCTACAAGATGGCAATAATGATTTCTTAGAATATTGAATTCGAACTCTTGGTCATTGAGGTTACGCGTTACGCGTAGAAGCTAATGCATAGATTTACTCTTAAACGTATTGTTGGCCCAAATGATTATGATATCAGTTAATAACTCAACAAGCTCTACAAATTGGCAACACTAAACTTTAAAAGCGATTTATCAGTTCGTTGCTTTCCCTCGTAAGTGTCGGTAAAGTCACTTTAAAGCAGTTTAGAGTTGATTATCTACATATGAAAAAGTTGCATAAATGGGCAGACGACGCAGGCAATTTCTCCTCACATGCAACTCCTGAAGCTGAAAAAGCGATTTGTAAGAAAGTCAGTTTCTGCTACACTATTGTCCTTTACATAACTAATGTGCCATATTGTGTAAGTTGGTATCGATTTATTGACGAAGGATTATAGTGAGATGCAAAAAGGTAAAGATATATTGAGCGTGTCTAACCGACATGAAGTCCCATTAATATTTCTTTTGATACAGCCCTGTTGTAAGGATAAAATACACTATTGTCCGGGTCATATGAGAGATCTCATATGACCCGAATAATAGTGTGTTTTATCTTTACAATAGAGCTGTATCAAAATAAATATTAATGGGGCTTCATGTCGGTTGAACACGCTCATATGTGACCGAGTTTGTGAAGTAGCTAAGGATTGAATTCGTTCATGGATAACCAGCGGAAATAACTTGCTGAATGCACATGACATAAAACAAGGACTGGAACATGCTGGTGGAATCAAAAGTACTAAAATGGCCATGGCAGAGATGTATACCGGATGTTGGTATGCACATCATTAACTAATAATGGGTTTCTTTTCCATCTGTTTTCTATTTCAATGTCATTTGAACAAAACCAATGTGCCTAATGTCTCATCAGTACAATTTATCCGCTTCGGACTCCACCCCATGAAGATTTACAAAGTTTCCGATATTGTTGGTGGACTCTCATTGTCAGGAGTAATACCAAAAAGGTATGAAGTCTCTGTTCTAACCTTTAAATTCACCTTTAGTAAAAAGTAGGATAGTGGATCAAACATTGAAATGGACTCACGCATTGCAACTAATNGAGATATAAAAAGTAATGATTAAGAAAATAGATACTTCTAATAACATGGACTTAATTAGTCTTAATCAACTCTCCATATATCAAGATGACATCAATATATGGGTTCAATTGATTGATAGTCCAGATAGATGAGTTTTGGTCATCTGCTAGTGATATCTTTGTTACAAGTTTTCAAACGCGATATGAACTGCTTATTAATGATATAAAATATGTTTTCATCACTTTCGACTATGCTCTACAAGATGGCAATAGTGATTTCTTAGAATATTGAATTCGAACTCCCGATCATTGAGGTTACGCGTACAAGCTGATATATAGATTTACTCTTAAACGTGTTGTTGGCCCAAATGATTATGATATCAGTTAATAACTCAACAAGCTCTACAAATTGGCAACACTAAACTTTAAAAGCAATTTATCAGTTCGTTGCCTCCCCTCGTAAGTGCCGATGAAGTCACTTTAAAGCAGTTTAGAGTTGATTATCCACATACCAAAAAATCGCATAAATGGGCACACGACGCAAGCAATTTCTCCTCACATGCAACTCCTGAAGCTGAAAAAGTGATTTGCAAGAAAGTGAGTTCTGTTACACTATTGTCCTTTACATAATTAATGTGCTATATTGTGTAAGTTGGTATCGATTTATTGACGAAGGATTATAGCGAGATGCAAAAAGGTAAAGATATATTGAGCGTGTCCAACCGACATGAAATCCCATTAATATTTCTTTTGATACAGCCTTATTGTAAGGATAAAACCCACTATTGTCCGGGTCATATGAGAGAGAATCTCATATAACCCGAATAATAGTGTGTTTTATCCTTACAATAGAGATGTATCAAAAAGAAATATTAATGGGGCTTCATGTCGGTTGAACACGCCCATATGTGGCCGAGTTTGTGAAGTAGCTAAGGATTGAATGCGTTCATGGATAACCAGTGGAAATAACTTGCTGAATGCACATGACATAAAACAAGGACTGGGACATGCTGGTGGAATCAAAAGTACTAAAATGGCCATGGGAGAGATGGACACCGGGTGCTGGTGTGCACATCATTAACTAATAATGAGTTTCTTTTCCATCTGTTTTCTATTTCAATGTCATTTGAACAAAACCAATGTGCCTAATGTCTCATCAGTACAATTCATCCACTTTGGACCCCACACGATGAAGATTTACAAAGTTTCCGATATTGTTGGTGGACTCTCATTGTCAGGAGTAATACCAAAAAGGTATGAAATCTCTGTTCTAACCTTTAAATTCACCTTTAGTAAAAAGTAGGATAGTGGATCAAACATTGAAATGGACTCACACATTGCAACTAATCAACACAGTATTCCAAACGATACTTCTCAAACAGCAGATGACATCACTCAAATTCATTTAACCGAGATCTTACCATCGAGATCAACACAATTCCATAGAAAAGCTAAAACTATTCTTCAACATCAGAATACTTCTACTCATGGTCTCTCATTATGAGTTCTTCTCATCTTCTGACTAGACGTTACGAACATGCAAACTCAGAAAACTAATGGGTGAAAAAGTGAAGACTTTTATCGAATAAATTTGGTTCGATCTGATATACAAAAACTCGAGAATCACGCCTGGAAAAATTTAGCAACAAATACGCACAAAAAGGGACCGTGATGGAGTCAAGCTCTTTCAAACGTTGGATTACCCTACAAAAGATCAAATCAAATATTGCTTTCGAAAGTCGAGTGAAAAATACGACGTGACCATCAAACAAGAAATTATTGTCGAAATCATTGACAAGAACATAGAATCACAGTAGTTTTGTTAAACTCATCTATCTACTACTTCATAAGCTCATTATAAAATGTTCAGTTAATTCTGTTCGTGGATCGTTTATTATTACTCTTATAAAAAAAAGAGTCGTAATACATACGCTCAACGTGCACTGTAATAAAAAATTCATGTTCTTGATAACTCAAATCAACTCAGAAACTCTTTCGGTTTTTGAGAGTACCGATTTCGACTCTCGTAGGGTATTTTAGAATATCTTTTTACCCTAATCCGAAACCTAATTAGGATTTTCGGAAACCGATATGGTATTTTAGGGTATCGATTCTCTCCTAAAAGTTGCTTGGGTATCCGAATAGGTATCCGAGAATACTTTTTCGGTTTTCGAGCTTTGTAGAACTTGAAAAGATTTAGTAGAAAATCGAAACCAAACTTCAAATTTTACTTCACTAGCTGACACTTTCTAGAGCTTGAAGACCTTCACAACGAGTTTCTAAAAAATATTTTAGAGTTGATAAATTTTACGAATGAACAAAATTGGTGTTCTAAGTACATTTTCGGATCATGTTTCTGTTCTTTGCTTCAGAAATTCTTAGAAAAGTGAAAGCATTCAGAGCTTTAATGCAATATGTTTGATTATTAATTTTTAATGGAATTTAATAGAATTTGGATAAAATTTTATTGTTTTGTTTTTCAAAGATCAGTCAAAATAACAATGATTGATGTTTCTGCCACGGGAAAGTTGTGGTAATTAACATCTTCGCAGAAATTATGAAATTAATTGGCATAAACTACAAGGAAAAAATTCAAGTCGAGTGAAATGCTTGAGAAGGGTATTATTGTTCGAATTCCATCTAAACAATAATTCTTTCTTTTCTGTATTTGTGTAAAGAGTTTGATTTCTTAAATGAGAAACAACAACAATCAACTAGTATTTCAAGATTTTGTAAAGTATACAATATTGAACTTCAAGATAAACTTTCACCATTTGTTAATCAACTTGAAGAAACAACAAATAGCAATACATTAGATTTATATGAATCTGAAAATAGGGATCATGATTTAACCGTTGTTACTGAAGGAAAAAATAATGAAGTTATACGTGATGAATCTTCAATTTCAATCCCTTACCCTTATCCTGTTATTCGTCNTTATGAGTTCTTCTCATCTTCTGACTAGATGTTACGAACATGCAAACTCAGAAAGTTCGATCTGATATACAAAAACTCGAGGATTATGCCTGGAAAAATTTAGCAACAAATGCGCACAAAAAGGGACCGTGATGGAGTCAAGCTCTTTCAAACGTTGGATTACCCTACAAAAGATCAAATCAAATATTGTTTTCGAAAGTTGAGTGAAAAATACGACGTGACCATCAAACAAGAAATTATTGTCGAAATCATTGACAAGAACATAGAATCCCAGTAGTTTTGTTAAATTCATCTATCTACTACTTCATAAGCTCATTATAAAATGTTCAGCTAATTCTGTTCGTGGGTCGTTTATTATTACTCTTATAAAAAAAAGAGTCGTAATACATACGCTCAACGTGCACTGTAGTAAAAAATTCGTGTTCTTGACAACTCAAATCAGCTCAGAAACCCTTTCGGTTTTTGAGAGTACCGATTTCGACTCCCGTAGGGTATTCTAGAATATCTTTTTATCCTTATCCGAAACCTAATTAATATTTTCGGAAACCGATATGGTATTTTAGGGAACCGATTCTCTCCTAAAAGCTGCTTGGGTATCCGAATAGATATCCGAGAATACTTTTTCGGTTTTCGAGCTTTCTAGAACTTGGAAAGATTTAGTAGAAAATCGAAATCAAACTTCCAATTTTGCTTCACTAGCTGACACTTTCTAGAGCTTGAAGACCTTCACAACGAGTTTCTAAAAAATGTTTTAGAGTTGATAAATTTTGCAAATGAACAAAATTGGTGTTCTAAGTTCATTTTCGGATTATGTTTCTGTTCTTTGCTTCAAAAATTCTTAGAAAATTGAAAGCATTCAGAGCTTTAATGCAATATGTTTGATTATAAATTTTTAATGGAATTTAATAGAATGTGGATAAAATTTTATTGTTTTATTTTTCAAAGATCAGTCAAAATAACAATGATTGATGTTTCTGTCACTGGAAAGTTGTGGTAATTAACATCTTCGCAGAAATTATGGAATTAATTGGCATAAATTACAAGGAAAAAATTCAAATCGAGTGAAATGCTTGAGAAGGGTATTATTGTTTGAGTTCCATCTAAACAATAATTCTTTCTTTTCTGTATTTGTGTAAAGAGTTTGATTTCTTAAATGAGAAACAACAACAATCAACTAGTATTTCAAGATTTTGTAAAGTATACAATATTGAACTTCAAGATAAACTTTCACCATTTGTTAATCAACTTGAAGAAACAACAAATAGCAATACATTAGATTTATATGAATCTGAAAATAGGGATCATGATTTAACCGNGATGGAGTCAAGTTCTTTCAAACGTTGGATTACCCTACAAAAGATCAAATCAAATATTGCTTTCGAAAATTGAGTGAAAAATACGACGTGACCGTCAACCAAGAAATTATTGTCGAGGTCATTTACAAGAACATAGAATCACAGTAGTTTTGTTAAACTCATCTATCTACTACTTCATAAGCTCATTATAAAATGTTCAGCTAATTCTGTTCGTGGGTCGTTTATTATTACTCTTATAAAAGAAGAGTCGTAATACATACGCTCAACGTGCACTGTAATAAAAAATTCGTGTTCTTGACAACTCAAATCAGCTCAGAAACACTTTCGGTTTTTGAGAGTACCGATTTCGACTCTCGTAGGGTATTCTAGAATATCTTTTTACCCTTATCCGAAACCTAATTAGGATTTTCGGAAACCGATATGGTATTTTAGGGTACCGATTCTCTCCTAAAAGTTGCTTGGGTATCCGAATAGGTATCCGAGAATACTTTTTCGGTTTTCGAGCTTTCTAGAACTTGAAAAAATTTAGTAGAAAATCGAAACCAAACTTCCAATTTTCCTTCACTAGCTGACACTTCCTAGAACTTGAAGACCTTCACAACGAGTTTCTAAAAGATGCTTTAGAGTTGATAAATTTTCGGATCATGTTTCTGTTCTTTGCTTCAGAAATTCTTAGAAAATTGAAAGCATTCAGAGCTTTAATGCAATATGTTTGATTATAAATTTGTAATGGAATTTAATAGAATGTGGATAAAATTTTATTGTTTTGTTTTTCAAAGATCAGTCAAAATAACAATGATTGATGTTTGTGCCACGGGAAATTTGTGGTAATTAACATCTTCGCAGAAATTATGGAATTAATTGGCATAAATTACAAGGAAAAAATTCAAGTCGAGTGAAATGCTTGAGAAGGATATTATTGTTCGAATTCCATCTAAACAATAATTCTTTCTTTTCTGTATTTGTGTAAAGAGTTTGATTTCTTAAATGAGAAACAACAACAATCAAATAGTATTTCAAGATTTTGTAAAGTATACAATATTGAACTTCAAGATAAACTTTCACCATTTGTTAATCAACTTGAAGAAACAACAAATAGCAATACATTAGATTTATATGAATCTGAAAATAGGGACCATGATTTAACCGTTGTTACTGAAGGAAAAAATAATGAAGTTATACGTGATGAATCTTCAATTTCAATCCCTTACCCTCATCCTGTTATTCGTCAAAATGCTTAGAAAAAAAAAGCAAATCAATTAATTGATCCGGAAAATACTGGTGAAGAAAATACTCCATCAACAAAAAAGACAACTAGATCTACTAGACAATCTTACCAAATTATTGCTTTTCATTGTTTTTTTTTTAAAAGATTGTAATTTCTTTTTTCTTCTCAGCTATTCTCGCTCATTATGGATTCATTCAGAGAGTTGAATTTTATTAGTGTCTTGCATATATTTCGCCGTGAACTTTCTTATTTTAACGTAATGAAAAACATTTTTCATATTCTTTTTCTTTAATAAATACTTGATTTGAAAAAAGATTTAGAACATTCGATATCAATACACTATTTGCTTAAAGTCACACATATGTTGGAATTTTACATCAACAACAATTTGATGGTAAGTAGTTCTTATAAAAAAATTTAATTGTTCTTTTATGATTTATTTAGATTAACATCAATATTAATCAATATTATTGGTACGTAATTCTTATTGATGTCGGCAGTGCTGGTGCAAAGAAAATTGGACAGGCTTTTCGAAGATTCATAGACTTTCTGCGACTTGTATAGTACAACAGAAATTGTACTGGAACGAAATGAATTTAATTTTTTAATCTGCTCGAAAACTGTTAATCCGTCTCCAAAGCTAGGTTTTTATCGCTGATGAAATTATCTAATGTAGGGTTGCTGAAATCTTGAAAACCCTTGTTCGGAAATCCTTAAAAGGTTTCCGATAGTAACAAATTTGGAAACCCAATAAGGGTTTCCAAGAATAGTACCTTCATAACTGCTATCAAAGCAAAATAATGATGCGTTGAAAGAGGCTGTTATAGACACATCTAATACGAATAGCGGTATTAATAAAGTTAAAAATAATTGTAACTGAGGATCATCTGTGCATCATAAACGAGAAATATAAAGAAGAATAAATAAACGCACACCACAACTCTCTTAATCGTGAAAATCATCGGTATGTGCTACTATCAACAGTAAACTATATATTTATAGGTAAGATGTCCGACTAAATATTCATATTTTTCTTTTATTTCGACGTAGTGAATTTGAGATACACAGATAGAAATATGATCGTCGTGTTATCCATCAAAAACTATCTAGGTCCGATAAATAGGAAAATATATTGATTTTCTATTCATCATCTTTGCAATTCGATCGAATGATAATTATCGACAAAAAAAATAAGTATCGAGCATTTAGTGGAATATTTAGTGAAGATATGGTATGTATGATCAAAGATCGAATATTTCTATTATCTCTGCTAATTTTTTTTTCATTTAGATTTTATTAACATTAAAATTACAACAACAATTCTCTTATGATTGATAAATAACTCGTCTTGTGCAAACATAACGCTGTAACATTTTTGATATATTCTTCTTGAATTATCTCAGAAAGTTTATTCAGACGCCATTTCATGCAGCTTATCAAGCTCTATTTATCCTATAAGAATGGCCTTTTTTTGGCTGAATTAAAATCCTGATTTCTTGATAAATGATTTGCCCAAATGAAATGTTCACAGAACCAGTCTTATAGAATATTGAACAGGCTTTTGGGAAATAAAAAAAGATCTTCTCTAAAGCATTTTTCGCTCAGACGAAAGATGTAAAAGAGTAAATATAACACTGTGACACAGTTTTTTTATCGATCACTTTTAAGGCAGTTAACATGCTCAGAATGTTTTGTTTTTTAAAAGTGTTAGTCTTTGCTGTGAAGCTAATCGTTCTAGACAAGAATGAGATTGATACATCGACATGAGAGCTCATAAACTGAACGATAAGGTCGAACCTATATAAGAGTCTACAAGTTGTCGTTAACTACGAAGGTCAAAACTAAATTCACCATTTTGTCGACAGATCTGTCTAACTTGAAAAAAACATTTTTTCAAAACTTGATCAGCGAAGTATCGTGTTGCGTGGGCAAGCCGTACCACTTGTTAACCTAAAATATTGATGACAAAACATCAATAATATTGGCATCAAATATCAAGAAGAAAATTTAAATTTATAAAGATGAAATTGATATCTCATCGGGTAAGAATCGAATAATTATCCTATTCTTTGAAATTCTCTTGTCTTCTGAGGAATATTTAATTGAAGAAAAATAACAATCAGAAGAATGTTTGATGCGATTGTGTCAAGATGAAGTTAAAATGAATATAACGTATCTTTATCGTCAATAACATGTTCATCGGATGAAACGATCAAAAAAGATTTTCTCCAGTTGCGTCCAGTTCGTTAGAGAATTTGTTGCAGTCAGGACAGAAAGTTTTTATTCTCTTTGCTACCATCGGACTTCCTTCTCTTGATTGTTGTTGCTTAATCTTCTCATAGCAACCAAAACATCGTCTTCGGACATCGTGTGCAGATCTGATTCTCGTATGACACACCAAGAAGTAAAGATTGCACAAGACTTTCACGAAACTGTAGCATTGTCATACGGCTTGTGTCATAATTTTCTTTGTGAATCAAATAAGCATTCACTATTTACACTCCAAATATCATCTCAAATGTTGATAACTGATCATATAAATCTATACTATGTTGTCCTTTATTGTAATCGACGATAACTTGTGGCTTCATGATACGTGCATTTGCTTTATTGGTTTTTCCGGTGTCTATCAAAGTTGCTGAATGTGATGGCTTTGTAGATATCATCAAAACATCTCTTTTATCTTTCCACTTG
>CAJNSZ010000597.1:23314-47210 GCA_905329745.1 Rotaria sp. Silwood2
AAATCCTTAAAAGGTTTCCGATAGTAACAAATTCGGAAACCCAATAAGGGTTTCCAAGAATAGTACCTTCATAACTGCTATCAAAGCAAAATAATGATGCGTTGAAAGAGGCTGTTATAGACACATCTAATACGAATAGCGGTGTTAATAAAGTTAAAAATAATTGTAACTGAGGATCATCTGTGCACCATAAACGAGAAATATAAAGAAGAATAAATAAACGCACACCACAACTCTCTTAATCGTGAAAATCATCGGTATGTACTACTATCAACAGTAAACTATATATTTATAGGTAAGGTGTCCGACTAAATATTCATATTTTTCTTTTATTTCGACGTAGTGAATTTGAGATACAAATATAGGAATATGATCGTCGTGTTATCCATCAAAAACTATCTAGGTCCGATAAATAGGAAAATATATTGGTTTTCTATTTATCATCTTTGCAATTCGATCGAATGATAATTATCGTCAAAAATAAGTATCGAGCAGTTAGTGGAATATTTAGTGAAGATATGGTATGTATGATCAAAGATTGAATATTTTTATTATCTCTGCTGATTTTTTTTTCATTTAGATTTTATTAACATTAAAATTACGACAACAGTTCTCTTATGATCGATAAATAATTCGTCTTGTCCAAACATAACGCTGTGACATTTTTGATATATTCTTCTTGAATTATCTCAGAAAGTTTATTCAGACGCCATTTCATGCAGCTTATCAAACTCTATTTATCCTATAAGAATGGTCTTTTTTTGGCTGAAGTCTTGAGCGGCTAGAAAGGTTTTATTATCATGTAATGCTGCGACATAAAAAGTCCCTTTTTCTCCAGTGACGCCGTGAAAATCCTGATTTCTTGCTAAATGATTTGCCCAAATGAAATGTTCATAGAACCAGTCTTGTAGAATATTGAACAGGCTTTTGGGAAATAAAAAAGATCTTCTCTAAAGCATTTTTCGCTCAGACGAAAAATGTAAAAAGTAAATATAACACTGTGACACAGTTTTTTTATCGATCAATTTTAAGGCATTTAACATGTTCAGAATGTTTTGTTTTTTAAAAGTGTTAGTCTTTGCTGTGAAGCTAATTGTTCTAGGCAAGAATGAGATTGATACATCGACATAAGAGCTCATAAACTGAACGATAAGTTCGAAACTATATAAGAGTCTACAAGTTGTCGTTAACTACGAAGGTCAAAACTAAATTCACCATTTTGTCGACAGATCTGTCTAACTCGAAAAAAAAATTTTTTTCAAAACTTGATCAGCGAAGTATCGTGTTGCGTGGGCAAGTCGTACTACTTGTTAATCTAAAATATTGATGACAAAACATCAACAAAATTGGCATCAAATATCAAGAAGAAAATTTAAATTTATAAAGATGAAATTGGTATCTCATCGGGTAAGAATCGAATAATTATCCTACTCTTTGAAATTCTCTTGTGTTCTGAGGAATATTTAATCGGAGAAAAATAACAATCAGAAGAATGTTTGATGCGATTGTGTCAAGATGAAGTTAAAATGAATATAACGTATCTTTATCGTCAATAACATGTTCATCGGACGAAGCGATCAAAAAAGATTTTCTCCAGTTGCGTCCAGTTCGTTAGAGAATTTGTTGCAGTCAGGACAGAAAGTTTTCATTCTCTTTGCTACCATCGCACTTCCTTCTCTTGATTGTTGTTGCTTAATCTTCTCATAGCAACCAAAACATCGTCTTCGGACATCGCGTGCAGATCTGATTCTCGTATGACACAACAAGAAGTAAAGATTGCACAAGACTTTCACGAAACTGTAGCATTGTTATACGGCTTGTGTCATAATTTTCTTTGTGAATCGAATAAGCATTCACTATTTACACTCCAAATATCAACTCAAATGTTGATAACTGATCATATAAATCTATACTATGTTTTCCTTTATTGTAATCGACGATAACTTGTGGCTTCATGATACGTGCATTTGCTTTATTGGTTTTTCCGGTGTCTATCAAAGTTGCTGAATGTGATGGCTTTGTAGATATCATCAAAACATCTCTTTTATCTTTCCACTTGATTAGTTTTATACCATTGTTGCTCTGGAGCCCATAAACTTCACCACGCTTGAATTTTTTCTGAAGTACTTCACGGCCTGATCCAGTGCGATTGCTTCTCAATGTTCCAATAAGATAAGCGTCATTCCGCAATAAACTTTTTGCAAGAGAAATACTTGCAAACAATTTGTACGTGTCCAAGACGAGCCGTTGCATGCTGCTTACCGATATAAACCATAAAATTCCAGATGTATCCATTAGTAGCCTCTAGCTGGTATATCTTGACGCCATATTTGTGCGCTTTTCCAGGAATATATTGTTTGAACAAAAGTCTCCCTTTCCATAGTAGCATTGTTTCGTCGATAGAAATAATTGCCTAAAAGTGGTTTCAATTTGAACAATCTATTTTGTTCTGCAGGCTCTTCTTGGTTGTTCGAAAAATGATAAAATTTGAGAAGTAATTCAAATCTATCTTTCGACATTATATTTTGAATGACTTCAGATCCAAACAACTTGCTTTTGCTCCAGTAGTAATCTATTTCTGGCGTTTGCACTAATCCAGTTTCAATAATAATTCTCAAAAATTTGGTCATTTCTTCATTAGTAGTTGATTTCCATTGAAGAGTGTTCGATCGTTTGGTAAGCTTCTGGATTTCTACGTGTTATTCTGCATATAGATTAGTTTCACGAACCATGAGACTAATAATCTCATCTATGATGAAATATCGATAGCAATCAATAGGATTGATTGTACTATCCTCCGAATTTGCCGATACTTCTTCCACCATTCTATAATCCTTTGAAAATTCAGCATCCGAGTCTGATTCTATTTTCCCCCAGACTTGTGAATCCACATCATCATCCGTAACTTGTTCCTCGAAGCTTGACGATTCAAATTACATTCTAGCAAACTCATCATCCAAAGAACTCACATCACTCAGTGAGTTATCGCTGTCTTCTGTATCGGTTTCTTCAAACGGTACGTAAAATCAGCGCAAAATTTCAGTTGTTTATATGTAAGTTTTGTGTATAGTTAGTGGAAGTGAGTTCAGTTTATTGGGATATATATATAGAGAGAGAGAGTAGTATAGAACAGAAAAGAGAAAATGCACTTGGATAACCTGAACGTATACGAAGAACAAAGAAAAATAGAGTATGTACCTATGTGTGATGATGTCATATAACAGTGATGGTAATGAGCGAGGAAAAAAAAGAGGTCATAACATCACTCAACAGAA
The DNA here is from genome assembly GCA_905329745.1 of Rotaria sp. Silwood2. Lineage (NCBI taxonomy): Eukaryota > Metazoa > Rotifera > Eurotatoria > Philodinida > Philodinidae > Rotaria > Rotaria sp. Silwood2. The sequence continues at coordinate 26,590 of CAJNSZ010000597.1, forward strand.
TCAAAGATAATATTACGAAAAGAATGTAAAAGAAAAATATTGAAATTTTGTTTCTTTATTTCGTACATTGAAGCTATTTTCCTCGGAAAACCGAATCGCCATGAAAGAGTTAAAGTCCCATACCTATTCGTATTTTGACTGCTAAACGCTGAAGAGCTCTATAGAACTCGCAGAACTTTTCTGTTTTAGTATCTTTGAATGGAGAAATTTTTTTTTAAGTTCAGCGTTTTTAGCAGAATCTCTCAAGATTCAGTGTTATTGAGTTCATTAAGTTTAGGCAGATAACATTTTTGGACAGAGAACCTTCAACGGGTTACTGTTACTGACCAGAACCTTCTATGGTTCATCGTCATTGAACAAAACCCGTCATGGTTCAGGATTACTGACCAGAACTTTTAAAGGTTCTGCGCGTGGTCCTGAACCATTAAATAGTTCTGCAACACTCCATTTTACTGAGAGTGGGATTAAGGCTATCTACAGGTCATCATCAGTTATCAAGAAAATACATTAAGGTTTACATGCATCACATCGATATATGTTTTTGAGAATTTTGTTTTATTTATCAATATTCATCTAGCCCATCTTGATTGTTCCTCTAGATACGTAAGTTCTAATATTTTTGCGCTACTTCTAGTGAAAAATTAGTATTACATCACGATCTGGAAGTCAGTAATTGCTAGGTAATGAAATTATCTACCAATATGCTGGCATCTTGTCACACACAGAAGCGAATTGAACAGCATAATATAAAAAAATTCAGTGTATTTCTTTTAATAACTCACGGTGGTCGCTAAATAGTCTTAATCTCACTACTGTAAGCTATTACATGTGAGACGGCATTAGTAAACATGCAATTAAATAAGGTTAAAATTCACGGCTCTTTATCAGATATAAACCATGCTTCACTCTATCCGTCTCACAGAGGCAGACAGAGCGAATGCACAAACTCGCCATACATTATGCGGTGCCTCTTACATACACATTGTTTGATACATTCGTAAATCTGAGTTTTTTTGCTTATGATCTTTGTATTGAAGTGAACAATAAATACAATATTTNGACGAGCCGTTGCATGCTGCTTACCGATATAAACCATAAAATTCCAGATGTATCCATTAGTAGCCTCTAGCTGGTATATCTTGACGCCATATTTGTGCGCTTTTCCAGGAATATATTGTTTGAACAAAAGTCTCCCTTTCCATAGTAGCATTGTTTCGTCGATAGAAATAATTGCCTAAAAGTGGTTTCAATTTGAACAATCTATTTTGCTCTGTATGCTCTTCTTGGTTGTTCGAAAAATGATAAAATTTGAGAAGTAATTCAAATCTATCTTTCGACATTGTATTTTGAATGACTTCAGATCCAAACAACTTGCTTTTGCTCCAGTAGTAATCTATTTCTGGCATTTGCACTAATCCAGTTTCAATAATAATTCTCAAAAATTTGATCATTTCTTCATTAGTAGTTGATTTCCATTGAAGAGTGTTCGATCGTTTGGTAAGCTTCTGGATTTCTACGTGTTGTTCTGCATATCGATTAGTTTCAGGAACCATGAGACTAATAATCTCATCAATGATGAAATGTCGATAGCAATCAATAGGATTGATTGTACTATCCTCCGAATTTGCCGATACTTCTTCCACCATTCTATAATCCTTTGAAAATTTAGCATCCGAGTCTGATTCTATTTTGCCCCAGACTTGTGAATCCACATCATCATCCGTAACTTGTTCCTCGAAGCTTGACGATTCAAATTACATTCTAATAAACTCATCATCCAAAGAACTCACATCACTCAGTGAGTTACCTCTGCCTTCTGTATCGGTTTCTTCAAACGGAACATAAATCAGCGCAACATTTCAGTTGTTTATATGTAAGTTTTGTATGTAGTTAGTGGAAGTGACTTTAGTTTATTGGAATATATATAGAGAGAGAGACAGAAAGAGTAGTACAGAATAGAAAAGAGAAAACGCAATTGGATAACCTGAACGTGTACGAAGAACAAAGAAAAATAGAGTATGTACCTATGTGTGATGATGTCATATAACAGCGATGGTAATGAGAGAGGACAAGAAACAGGTCATAACATCACTCAACAGAATCAAAGATAATATTACGAAAAGAATGTAAAAGAAAAACATTGAAATTTTGTTTCTTTATTTCGTACATTGAAGCTATTTTCCTCGGAAAACCGAATCGCCATGAAAGAGTTAAAGTACCATACCTATTCGTATTTTGATTGCTAAACGCTGAAGAGTTCTATAGAACTGGCAGGACTTTTCTGTTTTAGTATCTTTGAGTGGAAAATTTTTTTTTTAAGCTCAGCGTTTTTAGCAGAATCACTAAAGATTCAGTGTTATTGAGTTCATTAAATTTGGGCAGATAACATTTTTGGACAGAGAACCTTCAATGGGTTACTGTTACTGACCAGAGCCTTCTATGGTTCATCGTCATTGAAAAAAACCCTTCATGGTTTCGTATTCTAGGACAGAACCATGTATAGATCAGATTGTTGAGCAGAAAACCTTTCATGATTCAGGATTACTGACCAGAACTTTTAAAGGTTCTGCGCGTGGTCCTGAACCATTAAATAGTTCTGCAACACTCTATTTTACTCAGAGTGGGATTAAGGCTATCTACAGGTCATCATCAGTTATCAAGAAAATACACTAAGGTTTACATGCATCACATCGATATATGTTTTTGAGAATTTTGTTTTATTTATCAATATTCATCTAGCCCATCTTGATTGTTCCTGTAGATACGTAAGTTCTAGTATTTTTGCGCTACTTCTAGTGAAAAATTAGTATTACATCACGATCTGGAAGTCAATAATTGCTAGGTAATGAAATTATCTACCAACATGCTGGCATCTTGTCACACACAGAAGCGAATTGAACAGCATAATATAAAAAAATTCAGTGTATTTCTTTTCATAACTCACGGTGGTCGCTAAATAGTCTTAATCTCAATACTGTAAGCTATTACACGTGAGACGGCATTAGTAAACATGCAACTAAATAAGGTTAAAATTCACGACTCTTTATCAGATATAAACCATGCTTCACTCTATCCGTCTCATAGAGGCAGACAGAGCGAATGCACAAACTCGCCATACATTATGCGGTGCCTCTTACATACACATTGTTTGATACATTCGTAAATCTGAGTTTTTTTTGCTTATGATCTTTGTATTGAAGTGAACAATAAATACAATATTTAAAATCTTTGACTGTCAATACTAAAATAAAAACATTATCATCTCTTGGGAATGAGACATTTCGCACCAACTTTTCATTACGATCTCCTGACATTAGAAAAAAAGACATGGTGTTCGGAATTAAGTGAACGGGAGTTCGACGTGACAAAAATCAACCAAAAGTTAAAAGAACAGGGTGTTCGTAATGAAAGTTGTTCAGAAGACCGTAACGAACAGCGACAGTTTTTTTTAAACCCTGAAATTTGACTGGAGTTTGGAATAACAATAACCGGGAGATCGTAACAAGAAAAGCAGGAAGATTGTAATGAAAAAAGACAGATTGTTAGAAAGTGTGTTTAAGTTTGCTCTTTTTTAAGAGATGTGAGATGGCTCACTAGTTTTTATTTATTCTAGATTTTATGAAAAAGAAAGAAAAAGTTCTGTAATGGTTGTGAATATCAGAATAAATCACTTACGATGTCCAGGTAAATTGGATTACAAACATCTAGCTATTTGTCGTCTCGATTTTCTGACACTACTTCACATATAGTAACAACCATTCTATTCCGAATTCTCTGTTTTTTGCAATTACGAACTCCCAGTAAATTTTTTTAAGGCAAAAAATCATTTCAGAACACCAGATTACATGTCCGGAAGATCGGAATACCTAGTGCAAAATGTCTTTCGCTCTCATCTCTTTATGCAGTTATACATAGAACAAAAGGAAGCATATATAAAAAAATTATAATAAAAGGCAGCATCATCACGTATTAAACTGATCTATCTTCAAAATAAGGAGCCTGTTTGAAGAATTTTTTCTCCATTGGATACCCCAAACTGTCGACAGCAAAACGTCTATGGAATATTTCGTTTAATATAGCATAAATATATTCGAAGAAAAATAAAGAACAACTACGTCACTCTCAAATTTGTCTTCACTTTTCGTTATCACGTCACGATATCTATTTTTCCTATAATTTTCAAACGGCTAATTCAAACAAACTCATAAGTTCAGAGGTTTTGGAATAGGCAAAGACACTTCTTCCAACGGAAGAATGTACCTTCTGAGCAATCTGATTTCAGAGTAAAGTTAATGAAATAGTGGCGAAAATGTTATGGCGTTACGCTTGAACAAGCCATATAGGGATCTACAGTGGTGTAAGCCAAGAAGGCATTTAAATCCTCCCCAATTAAATGCATTTAGATAACAAAATACTGTCTCCAACTACAAATGAATCAGTTTTTGGCTGAATTGAAACTTAATTATAATGCCATTCCCATCAATTACAACTCTCTTGAGATGTTTCGAACACGAAAACACGGTAGAGCTTTCCACCAACTCCAAACGACATTGTCTACGTTTCCGTTATGATTCGCTTCAAATGTAGCGATCTTGTCTTTTCCAGCGCGAAACTATTATGAAACAATTGGGATACAAAACAAAACGAAGTCAGCTATACTCCTTGAATGGCTCGGCAAAGCTAAATGTAAAAGCTCTAACAAGCCAAGAAGCACAGAAAATCAGCATTTGCATGGACAGCTCAAAATAACTCGGTTCGCGTATCAACCAGATGATCTTACGCCACAATCACAAGCAATTCACAAAAAAAGTCCAACAATTGATGACCTAGTTACTGAACACTCACCGAAGCTATTCGATAATCACACGGTCATTAAGAGCGACGGAAGCTTGAGAAACATTACCTTAAAATTGAATAAATGGAAGAGGGAGAGGTTAAGAGTAGGGGTGGCACTTTAACTTTACTTTAAAGTTAAAGTTTAAAGTATGGCTTTAAACTTTAAAAGTTAAAGTAAACCTTTTCCTATAAAACAAAATTTTTCTTAAAAATTGATAAAAATAAATAAACATTTAAGCACCCATAACTCTTCATGCACTATGAAACGAGTGCATCCGTAAGTAATCATCAACTATATATTGGGACTACCTTTGAGTCATCAACTACTGTATATTGGGAGTACCCTTGGGTCATCATATACTGTATATTAGGGGTACCCTTGGGTCATCATATACCATATATTGGGGATACCTTTGGGTCATTATATGCCATGTATCGGGGGCACCCTTAGGCCATCATTTACTATAAATTGGAGGCATCATTGGGTCATCATATACTATATAATAAGGGTACCCTTGGATAATCAACTACTATGTAAAGAGTGGTTTTAAAGGTCATTCACCGGGATATAGGGGTGCTGTACATACGCCATGAACTTCTATGTAATGGGGTGGGTCTCAATAGTTCACGAACTACTGTATAACAGGGTACCTATCGATCATCTGGTATTATATAATGGAAAAATTCATTAACTTTCGAGCGCTATAAAAAGTGGGCATTCATTACTATTCGTGACGTTTATCGTAGAGATGCGCATAAATGGTCATATAGTATCGGATGCTGGTACTCATTTTTGTGTATCAACTACAAAAGTGACCTTTTGGTAGTTCACCACGAACTGTGTAGAGATAGTTTACTTAACTTTTCCTATGAAATGTAGAGATTGTTTCTCATATTTCTTCAGAGCTTTCGGAGAGGAAGTAACTGGTTAAGGGAAGCACGCTGATGTTTGCATGTAATTTTCGTGTATGGAACGTGTGTGCGTTCGTTGAGTACATGTTCTCTTCACTTATGGTTTAATAGCATTACGGTAATCTTTTATATTGATTGAGACCACTCTCCACACTTTCTCCATCGATCGCCGTTTTAGAATTTTATGATTTCATTTGTGTTACGTTCTTTGTTTTATATATGAGAATGACGCCTTTCAAAGAATCCCTGTATCCTCCGTAGACGTGATCCGTGCCCTGTATCTGTGCTTGCTTAAATAGCGCGATCGTGTATGCTCTGGTAGCACAGATATGTATACATCGATTTGTTCTTTTTTTGTCTCTCTAGTAATAATCTTGACAGTAGCAACACTAGAATTTTTGTATTGTGGGGCGTTTCGTTGTGGCTAGGAGCACTTCAGTGGAGGAGACTAGGAGCGCTGATGATCATAGAACGTAATATCAACTTATTGTTAAAAGTTTTATGCTGGGATAAACCTAACTTTTTTTGGGACTAGGGCCGATCGCTCCTCTGCTTTCCCCTCAAATCCGCCACTGAATCTGGAATGTTTCTATTCTGAGTCCGTTAGAGAAGCAGTAGGGATTCAGTGTGATGGAAAAATGTCGAAATGCAAATAGTGAACACAAAAAATATCGGAAGAAATGGCGTGTCCTGAAAATGGCCACTCTAATCACTTGCAGTTCATTGTTATTGTTTTATAATTCTTATAAAGTAGGTTTTTATCTAGTAGTAATAGAAATGAGAATTAGTTGATATAAACGTCTTAGAAGAATTGCATGGAGAAATATCATATAGCTGAAATTCTATTGTTATAGGTGAAGTTGTTTCATCTTGAACAGTTGTAGCTTCATAAAAATCTCTAGCTATTTTATAGATTAGTTCACATAAAGCGAAATATTCACGGATAGAAGATGAATAGATTTGTCTAGATTGAATAAAATAACCCCTACCGCTAAATATTGAATATGTACAGTTAATGGGTTTTCGGTTTTTATAAAAATTTAGCAGAAAGACTAAAACAAACGGAAAGAATTGCTATTGAACATCATATAGATAGTCTTGGTGAATGATACTATATTGGTGTTATGAATGCTGTAGAACAGTTAGATGGTTTCTCATTTGCAGGTGTTAAATGAAAAAGCGAGATATTATTGATGTTACTAATCTCCTATATTTGATTTCTGTCACAATGTTAATACCGATTTGTGTCATAAAATATGTTCTTTGATATTCAGAATTCTTTAAAACATTTAGCGATTGTTTTCATATGCCTATAATTTTTCCAAACTTTTCTTCAAAGATATTTTTCTCTTTCGACGTTTCGTCCCTTTGTTCTTTCAATATTTCTCATATTAATCAAAGACCCTCTCCAGATTCGTACATTTTTCCTGATAACGTCACTCATCTGTGAAAAAAGGTTGCAGCTACGAAATCTGATAATTCTGATATGATTCGATCCAAGATACTCTAAGATTCTGACAAGAGCGCCATTAAATTTCAGCTAGTATTTTGCCACGAACCCGCGAGTGTCGTAAAAAGTGTGTAATTACGAAATTTCAGGATCCCAAAGGGCTAGAGCCATGATTCTATCAGAATCCTAGACAGATTATGGCTATTTCAGCGCCAGTAATCTTGGAGCAAACCTAGAGTGCACATGAACAGAAGATAATCTTATGTCAACCAAAAGCCTTTGCCGCGACAAAAACTCTTACGTTAACCCTCAAAAGGCGGATGTCCCTTCCAAGGGACATTCTATATCTCCATAAGAAAAAAGAATTTTGTTTTCTTTACTATTAATTATTTTTATTGAGGTTTCGGAACTTCTATTTTAGTGGGAAATTTTTTAAATTTGTGACGATAAGACCTTTCAGCTTTTAAGGGTAAATAGTCCTTTTTGGCTTATGTAAGAAGTAGAGTGGATCCTTGTATGAAGATCCTATCCTATATCTCACGAAAACTTGACAAAACTCTGGAGAAAATTGCCGTTCTTACTCTTCTAATGGCTATTAGAAGAATCAGTACCGAATCCTGAACGCATCACGTTTGAACCACTACGAAAAAGGTCTGGGCAGGAATCTCACGAAATTCTATTAGGAGCCTTTCTAACGAAAATATTCCTAAGCAGTAACAAGAGTTATCAGGAGTTAAGGCAGAATCCTGTGAAAAACTTCACGACATCCTTGCGGTTCTGGATCGTAAAAGAATCTGGAAATGGTTCTCAACAAAAGGGAAAGATTAAGAATAGAGTCACTAACATCAGACGATACCATGTTGATACCCAATCGCACGATAAACAGTAGATGACTGCTAACAATTGCTAAGACCAAACGCCGTGCCACAATTCGGGGACCCAAAACGAAAAAGATGTAGATCAGCTCCAGATAGCCATGAAGGTAAGGTATGAAACGACAATAATAGCAACAACTACCTCTACTGGTGAAGAATGCTGGCTCCCACATCTGTTAAAGCCACATACAAACTACAAAAAATCAAATGATGGGTCTTCAAGAGTCATATAATGTATCTCCTTAGAGCTGTTACCGGCATAAAGTCAACACTCCGAAATACCTAGCAAACGCGATAAAAAGAAACACTTCACACGTCACACGTCACAAGCACAGACACAGACTACTACCGGATAACAGTACGAGACAGATTGCTCCATCCGTTCCATAGAAGCTGACGAGCTCTCCACACTTCCTTATGTTGTCTAAACACTGTTTTCGGTATCTCGGTCTCAAGTCTATAAAGAATTATCGACAACAAAATTATATACTTGATGAAAGCGATTGAGTAATACCGTTATATACCCTACAATAACATAGGAATACTAGTATAATATACTGCATGAATTGTTGTGCTGGCTCCGTTATAGAGTAGCTGGTGTCGTAAGCGTACTCCCATCATATAGTAGTTGATGACCCAAGGGTACCTCCAATATATGGTATATGATGTCCCGAGGGTACCTCCAATATATAGTATATAAGGACCCAAGGGTACCTCCAATATATAGTATATGATGACCCCAGAGTACCCCCAATATATAGTACAGTAAAACCCCTCTATTCTGAACACCAGTGGGACTTTCATAAATCGTTCATATTGACGGGGTGATCAGATAGGAGGGGATTTATGCAAAGAAAACGTTTTTTTTAATTTAAATCGCATATTTTAATCTTTTACTATTGATCAACAGATTTTTATTCCTTAAATTTGTTCAGTCCATATACAATATGAGAAAAAAAATTTTAAGTACAAAAATTTAAAGTAGATGGATCAAGCGCATATTTAAAATATTCCAAGATGGGTCTTTGTTTTGATGAATTGGAATCGAGAAAAACATCAGTCAGTTTTGATTGTAATTGAGTAATAAATGGATGAAGTTCTGGCTATTGTGTTGTTGATAAAAGTCGAAGACGACGAACTAATTCTAAAGACTCAGCCAGTGATGGTGGATCTTCACCTGGTAATTCTTCCATATTTTCTGCATCATCATTCGTAACTCCATTAATTGATAGAATTCTATCAGCTGAATCATCCCATTCGTTGAATGATGGTATTTGATCATCAATGATCTAAAATAGACAAAAGAAAAATGTCAGAATATGCAATCAAAAACTTAGTTTCTGATCGTACAACGTAATCATAGGCTGAAATGAATTTTCCACCACCCATGTGGAAGAAAACGGCCCGTAAACGGCCTGAAACGACATAAAAACGATGTGAAACGTTAACAAACGGCGCCGTTTTCCGTCAGCTCGGAAAACGAAGAGAATAGTGTTAAAAGCGATGGCCGTTTTCTAGCAAAAATAACGGCCCGTAAAACGAGCTGACGGATTACGGCGAAATAGGGTAACAATTAATGCCGTTGTATGTCGTTTAATAGCCGTTTCAGGCCGTTTCCGATGGAGTTCCTTAATGGCTTTATTATCCATTGACATATCTCCATTGGTACCTAAATTAACTGGAAACACATCAACCCCATCAATCATAGAAAGTTTTTCAAAACCAACTGATCTAAATGTATTCCTAATACTCGCTTCGGTTACTGCACTCCAGGCAGAATCGATCCAGTGTACAGCATCTAAAGCTGTTACATTAATATCATCAGCTGCCGTTGCAATAGTTGCATTAGCAATAATATGTTTCACCAAATAACGTCGATAATAAGCTTTAAATGTTCTAATAATGGCTTAATCCATGGGTTGTATAATGGCTGTGGTATTTGCCGGAAAGAATTTTAATTTAATATTTTCTAATTGAATATCTTGTGGATGAACTGGTGCATTATCAAGAAACATTAAGATATGTCGTTTTTGTTTTCGCATAGACAGATCGAGATCTTCCAACTATTCTGTAAAGATCTTTGAATTCATCCACGCAGTTCGATTGCTAAACCATTGAACTGGTAATTTTTTTATATCAATATTTTTGAAGCACCGTGGTTTAGCATACTTTCCTATAATGTGAATGGGAAAAAACTTATCGTAAAATAAAACTAAATAGAAATTAACTTACCAATTACAACAGGTTTTAGTTTCTCAGTTCCAAGCATGTTGGAACACAACATAACCGTATAACGATCTTTTGATCTTTTCCCACCACGACAATCATTTCTATTAATAACTAACGATCGATCAGGCATTAATTTATAAAACAATGATGTCTCGTCACAGTTAAAAATATTACAAGCATCATAATGTTCAATAATTGAGTGTAAACGAACCTTCCAGCCATCGATTGTACTTGGATCAACAGCTCGAGCTTCTCCACAAATTGTACGAAAATGGATGTTGTATCTTGTGCGGAAGCGATCAAGCCAGCCATTACTTGCACGAAAATTGGTAGACTCGTCCAGCTTTTGAGCGATATCTCGAGCATATTGTTGAAGTATTGGACCAGGTATGGGAATATTCTTTGATCTCTGTAAGATGAACCATTCATAGACGTGAGTTGATATCTTGATTAAGTTCATTTTTGAATTTTCTTTTGAATTTTTTATTTCTGTTCAATTCGTAATCATCTGTATATTCTAATTTTCTCTTTGAAATATTTGAAACAGCTCCAACTAAAATTTGAAATTTATCACTTAATTGTCGATAAGAAAGTCCATTTTCTTTCTCTTTTATAAGATTTATTTTTTCTTCTAAACAAAGTTCACGACGAGTTGTCATATTTAATAATTTAACATTAACATACAAACATACAACAAGTAATTCAATTGTGTATCGACGAGATTGAAATTTTTTTTTCTGTTTCTCTGTTTCTCTCTAAGCCAATCACAAAACTAGCCAATGAAATACATCGTGTTAATTCAAAGTTTAACGGCGCTCTCGATAACATTCACATTACAGAGGGCAAATTATACAGTCGGGGCCACAAAAAAGTGTTCACATTCAGAATCGCGAGGGGTTCACTAAGGAGAGGGTCAAAACCAGCAAAAATCGCTCGGGGGGACCGGAGGGTGTTCAGTATAACAGGTTGTTCATAAAGAAGGGTTGTTCAGTATCAGAGGTTTTACTGTATATATATATAAATGTTCCGTATCTGTGCCTGGGTCAAAGGTCAAAGAAGTTATTGCACGGTGAGTGTCTGTGTATCTGTGCCAAAGTCTAAACGCAAAGGCCAACCACCCATCCCTACCCGCCGTTCCTTTGACTCCGGCACAGATACTGAACAGCTATATATCAACTTGTAGGAGCGTAACGCGATGACGTTTTGATTACACTTCTAGTGACTTTTCTCAGCAATCATATTGCTCAGAAGGTTTGTTCTTTCGTTGCAAGATGTATCTCTGTCCTCTGCAAAATCCCTGAAAATATGAGCTCATTTGAGCGAGGTGTTTGAAAATTATAGTAAAAATACATGGCGTAACACGATGGCGAAAAAAGGACAAGAAGTTGAGGATCACCTGATCGTTCTTTATTTCTCTGTGAATATATGGTATATTCAAAGAAACGTTCTATGGACGTTTTGTAGCCAACAGTTTGAGGTATCCAATGGAGAAATAAGTTCTTCGAACAGGCTTCTTATTTTGAATAGAAATCGGTTTGATTAATGTAACGCGATGACGCTCAGTTTCGTAATGAAGTTTTTTCTGGATTTTTCTTTGCTATGTGTATAACTGAATGAAGATAATATATTAACTTTTTCAGTATTTATCACAAAGATGCATTAAAAATGATGCTTATTCTTAGGTTCAATACAGAAATCATTAAACAAAACATGAGATTACGTAATATAGCAAGTAATATATATATATATAATAAAAAAAGAAAGTTTTTTATCATCTAAATAAGACATTGCATAAATAATAATTAACACAAGATAGAAATGTAAAACACAAACTAATTGCTTTACTTATACAAAAATATCCGTTTTTAATATAAATGTTTGTAAAATACTGTTTAGATGAAATGAAACCATAATTTAATCAAATGAAAAACAAATACTCTACATAATTCTTTCTTTTAATTTGGAATCGATAGATTTTTTTCGTTGCGCTACTTGAATAATATCGATGTTCAATTGAATTATTTTGAAGTGCTTAATAGAATGAATCTTTTCTGTTTCTGGTACAGGTTTATTTAATTGAAATATTGGTTCCATATGTATTTTTAATTCATCTATATGATCTTGTGTTAATTCAACAATCTCAATTGTAGTTGTTTTTGATTGAGGGATTTTTATGAACTCGGTTGTTGATGTGCACTGTTGCCCAGATAAAATTGATCGATAGACTAACCGTTTTACTGTTCATCCCACGGCATCCACCACTTCCCTGCCGTGGAAGGTGGCAAAGCAATGCTAATTTAACTCTACCTAAACAAGTTCCAAGTAGATTATTACTAAATATTGATAAAGAATATAATTAAAATACATACCTGATATTGTTCTGATAGACGGCATAAGTTTCGAATTAAAAATTTCTATTTAAAATGTTGGATGGCTCCATCAGAAAAAACATGAATTTCTTTTAAATGTTGAAATTGTTGTTTCAATTGACTAAATAAATTATCAAGTGATGCACTAATGCAATATTTATCATGTGTCAAATGATTTGAACCACAAACAGAATGATTGACCACCACCTGAATACCAAATGTGTGATGTAAATAATGAAACAGCATCTTGATTTCCTAATCGAAAGTTTTCACTAAAGTCAACTTGTAAACAAATAAGTTCTTCATTTGAAATAGTTTTCATTTTTTTGAAAAAAAAGCAGCTTGCTTCCGTTTAGTGAAAACATGAACCCAGAATGGTCCAAGTTTTTCTTTCAAAACTGCTAAACATTGTTCAATAGTATCATTAAATTCAACTTTTTTGGTTTTTCCATCCTGATATATCCATTGAAACCATTGAATTTGTTGTTTTGGATCATTAACAATATTTAAGATTTTATTATTAAAATTATTTTCACAAGATACACAACGGCTAAACATACAATTTTCTGCTTCTTCATTGCAAACAAGCATTGCCGAAAATTATTGAAGTGAATGTAAACCAGGACAACGAATATATTTTGATAATGGTTTTAATAATAAATTCATATTTTCATGGTACATGCATAAACAACTACGCTCAGGCGTATAAGATTGTACTAATCTGTTCATTGGTCTTAAATCATTAAATGAAGTTAATGACAAATTAATATTTGTATCCACATACTTAGTTAAAAATAATTAAAATGTTTCACGAACTCTATATAACAGAATTCTTTTTTGTAATGTTGTTGAAGTACCATCATTATGTTTAAATGTAATACAATCACGTTTACCAGCCAACTGATAACTAATATCGTCTTGATTATAAAAGGACGGGGGACGTTTTAGGTGCATTTCGGCCCAATTAGAAAGTGAAGGTAGAATTGCCTGAAACTTTCAGCAAATGCTCAACTACATGTTAGTAGTCATTGCTGAAAATTTCAGCCTGATCCGTTGAACTTTTCCTTTACTTCAATCCATGAAGAACATAGACCCTAATATACGTAGAAATGGCCTATAGGGGTAACCTTGTGGACCTTCGTTCTCCGCTATTTGATTCAGACCCAGAGTGATTTTTCTAGGGTCACTAGTAATCAGTAGAGACTACAATATTGCAAGGACATGAGACTCAGAAAAACCTGCCGTGGTATCACCATGAAGTACATAGTTCCCAAAATATTGGGAAAAGCCCCATAGAGGTAACCTTGTGGACTTTCGTTCTCCGCTATTTGATTCAGACCCAGAGTGATTTTTCTAGGGTCACTAGTAATCAGTAGAGACTACAATATTGCAAGGACATGAGACTCAAAAAAAGCTGCCATGGTATCACTATGAAGTACATAGTTCCCAAAATATTGGGAAAAGCCCTATAGAGGTAACCTTGTGCAACTTCGTTCTCCGCTATTTAATTCAGACCCAGAGTGATTTTTCTAGGGTGACTAGTAATCAGTAGAGACTACAATATTGCAAGGACATGAGACTCAAAAAAAGCTGCCGTGGTATCACCATGAGGTACGTGGGATTTAAATTTGGAGCAAAAATCATCATAGATGGAACATTGAGTACCTTTGTCCTACAGTATTGGAGGCAGGCTTGAAAATATTTTTTTAGGAGCTATAGGAATTTTCAGACCGTCCCAAACGGTAAATCAATAGCTAAGAGAAGTATGCAGATGTTCACTGTGTAGAGCAGGATGTGGTAAATTATCATGAGAGTGTACTGGTTTGTGTCGTAGGCTGATTATGACTCATACTACTTTGTGCAGGGATTGAGTAACTGGGTTGACCAATGGGCCGTGTGAATTTGAATGTGACTATATCAATACACTTTGAAGGATAACATTTTTTGTAAGTGATAATCGTGTGTGGGAAAAAAGTGATGTTGACAGATATGTTGTTGAATCGATGATCGCTTAGTTGAATTGAGTTAAGTGAAGCACTAATGGTCTCAGAGAACCTGGTTTGTTTAGTGTGTACCAGAATGGGAGACGTTGAAATGCGACACAGAAATGCACGTTGTCTTGTAGCCCATTTGTATGGACATCAGAAATTATTATAAAATATTTTGAGATTCTGCTTGCGAGTTGCATGAGGGATTGAATGCGCCAATTGTTTAAAGTTTCATCGGAATGACTGAACAATGTAGGGGGTTGGTTTTAATCGAAATAATTGCTCGCGTGATATCGATAAGTAAACAATTACCATGTGTGAAATTCGCTGTTCTAGAGAAAGAGAGTGTGTTAGCATGAACAGATGACACTATGTTGACGCTAACATTTTATGTTCATTGTCCTTTGTCCATCGATTGCTCTTTCACTTCCTCTTTCATGAAATCTATGGTTATCGTTCCTCTTTCTCTCTCCCCCTCTATATATATATATGCTTGTTTTCCCCCATTTCCAGTGCAGTTGATTTTGTTTTCATTTATGATCAGTCTTGTTTTTGTTATCTTCAGTGTCATCTTACATTATGCATATTCCAGATAAAAACTTTATGAACAATAATCTTATTCCTCGATTCCGACATTATAATTAATTATCAAGGTTAAGGTAGGAAATTATTTTAAGTGAGATCTCAAGTTCTTTACAGACCAAGGACTTTACTAATTATCTTTCGGCTTACGCATAAAGCGTGGGCAGAAGTAACGGATAATAAGTAAAACCCTGACATAGAGAGAGAGAGATAAAAAGAAAAAAAAAATTTTCACTCATCTAACATTGCATCATTTATGTGAAAATGCCTGTCGAGTGTGTTTGTTGTGATGCTCGTATAGAGCCGAAGAATCGGCGTCCATTTCATGGTATTGCAATGCGTCTTTTTGTCTCGGCACGAAGAAATATGACTTTACCAAGCTCAGGATCAATTTGTAATGCTTGTCGTATGTGTTATCGGAATTGGCGTAATAATGCTGAATTCGCTCACATATTGAATCGTGTTGAACAAGAATCAAATCAAATGATTGTCGACAGTGACAATGAAGTAAGATTTGCTAAGAGCATATGTATGATTGTTTATCCCCATTATTTCTTTTCAGAATGATGATGGGAATATTGAATCAATATTAGAAACCCCATTGGATGTTCCAATGAATACCAATATTGTCACATTACTGTTGAATGTGGCCCTTTCATCTCATCAGTATGTTTTAAATGAAAATAAATTATTAACATCGAGTATTTTCCTTTGTAGACAATGTTCAGTTTGTCGAAAATTTTTAAAATCCTCATTATGTACGATCTCTGAAGAAGATCGAGAGCTTTTATTTATCAAGAGTAATATTTTTATACCACAAGGTAGTCGATGTTGTGAAGACCATGTTTATAAAGAGCGTTTGCGTATTGATGCTTTAAATGAAATTCGTCCGTTTAAAATTGCACAAACAAATTTCTCTTCCACCGATGTTATTACATGGTTTGGTAAATTTCGAGATTACTATAACTCCACTCAGCACTTCGATTTCGATATTCCATTCATAATGTCAGATTTTGATTGTTATAACTTAACCGGAATATCAAAATTGAACTTTGAACATTTGATCGAGTTCCTCACCGATTCCAAAATTAAACATTCATCGAATCGATCACTTCGAAATGCTGTTGGTTTGTTTTTAACAAAACTGAGATTAGGTATCAGCAATAAAGTTCTCACCACCATTTTTCAATATTCAAATGCCAAGGCTGTTTCGCGAACTCTGGTTGCTGTACGTGAAGTTATGATATCCAATTTCGTGCCTTATTACCTTGGTTTTAATCATATTTCTCGTCAAGATGTCATCTATAATCACTCTTCTACACTTGCTACTCGATTGTTAACGCACCAACCAGATACAGCTATTCTCGTAGTCGATGGTACCTACTTGTATGTACAGGTTCGTAATATATTCAATATTTTATGACTTACACCTAAATAGTTTTATTGAAAATATTCAAAGCGAGTCTATTAGTTCTTAATGTGTATGATTCGTCATTGTAAGCAAAATTTTAAAAAAGCCTCGTGTAACGTAAAGATTATATTAAAAGATCGATTTAATGTTTTATGATCTTTTATATACTAATCAAATTAATAGTTTCAAGTTGAGCACGCTATCTATGTAACTCGCTGAAAAGTATATGCCTCTCTAGAAAGTACAAAATGTATTAAGAGAGACAATAAGTGAATATTTTGCCAAAAGATATTTCTCTTACCTTCGTTTTGGTGTCAAACTTTTGAGTACTCGACCGAAGTAGCATGAAAATCTCAGCTCTAAATCATTAATATCTTTCCTGCATTTTTAGAAGAGTCGGAACAATGAATTGCAACGGCGAACATATAATATGCACAAGCGTCGATCTCTCGTGAAGCCGATGTTAATTACTACTACCACAGGTTATATCTTAGCAGCTTATGGTCCTTACTTATCTGATTCGTCAAATAATGATGCATCTATCCAGAAAGATATATTGGTTAACAATAAAGATGGTATTTTAAATTGGATTGATGAACATGACATTGTCGTCGTCGATCGCGGTTTCCGGGATAGTACAGGGATGATGCGAGCCTTAGGGCTTGATGTATGCATGCCAGACTTTCTAAATGGTCGCCGTCGATTTGATGCACTTGAAGCAAATCGATCACGCTTTATCAGCAAGATTCGTTGGGTTGTCGAATCGGCTAATGGTCGGGTGAAACATTTTAGATGGTTCAGCCAGACAATTCAAAACTCAACAATTCCGCAAGTACGTGATTATTTACAGATTGCTTGTGCTCTTATTAATGCTTATCGTGCTGCTGCTATATCTTCATTTTCAAATGATGATCAAATTGCTGCTGAGATGTTAGCGTGTCTTCATGAACCAAATTTACTTCGTACACGCCTTAACAATGAAATTCTACATTGGACAACCAATGATGCCTCAAACATTATCAATTTTCCTATACTTACAATTGATCAAATTCGAGTAATCACCGTCGGTATGTAATGGCATTATATTTATTGTACACAGGCTTATATTGAATTAATTAGCCCAGAAGCTAACAGGGGCAGTATTTGTTGTGAAAAATATGGAATCTTCATTTAAAAAAGAAGAGAAAGTGATGTACTATTTGTTTTAAGGCATCTAGATGAAGAAAACACCATCCTTGTTCTTTGAGAAAAATAGCTTTATTAACTTAACCGATAACAGTTAACGTATACTAATATTTCTACACAATCTAATAAGTAGAAGACCTATCATCGAAAGGATTAAAATAAAAGTCATTTCCTTCCTATCAAATGTATCATTAATAAACATTAGCAATTCGTATTATAAAAAGTCCTCTGAGAACATACACACTTTCTAGCAAATTAGCTCTTTTATTTGCAAAAAACAATTTTTTAAACATCTAATATTAATTTTACCATATAAGTGATCTTATCTATGCGTTCTTGTTCATTTCCAGGGGCGTAACTACGGGGGGGCGCGTGGGGCGTAACGCCCCCCCTGCTTCTGAAAATTAGTGGGAAAAAAGGAGTTTACGCCCCCCCTGCTTTTTAAAATTTCGGGTTTTTTGGTGATGAAAATAGAGTTGCGCCCCCCCTCCCCCTCCCGGGCTTGATAGCGATCGGTAGTTTTCATGAAACATGGAAGATCTCGAAAGCTACCCCCCCCCTTTAGTGGAGGTCGATAGGTTCCATGAAACACGCAAGATCTTCAAAGCTACCCCCCCCCCTCCTTGATCATCGCCGTAAAAAGATACCCCGCTGCTTTGAGCTTCTTGCGTGTTTCATGGAACCTATCGACCTCCACTAAGGGGGGGGGGTAGCTTTCGAGATCTCCCATGTATCATGAAAACTACCGATCGCTATCAAGCCCGGGGGGGGGGGGGGGGGGGGGGGAGATTGTGTTCCTAACAAAAACAAGAGCAAAATTGAAAGGGGCGGGGGAGGGGCGGACCACGTTTCCAGACTTCATGAACGAGGANAGTAATTCAAATCTGTCTTTCGGCATTGTATTTTGAATGACTTCAGATCCAAACAACTTGCTTTTGCTCCAGTAGTAATCTATTTCTGGCATTTGCACTAATCCAGTTTCAATAATAATTCTCAAAAATTTGATCATTTCTTCATTAGTAGTTGATTTCCATTGAAGAGTGTTCAATCGTTTGGTAAGCTTCTGGATTTCTACGTGTTATTCTGCATATCGATTAGTTTCACGAACGATGAGACTAATAATCTCATCAATGATGAAATATCGATAGAAATCACTAGGATTGATTGTACTATCCTCCGAATTTGCCGATACTTCTTCCACCATTCTATAATCCTTTGAAAATTCAGCATCCAAGTCCGATTCTATTTTGCCCCAGACTTGTGAATCCACATCATCATCCGTAGCTTGTTTCTCGAAGCTTGATGATTCAAATTACATTCTAGCAAACTGATCATCCAAAGAACTCACATCACTCAGTGAGTTACCGCTGTCTTTTGTATCGCTGTCTTCAAACGGCACGTAAATCAGCGCAAAATTTCAGTTGTTTATATGTAAGTTTTGTGTGTAGTTAGTGGAAGTGAGTTCAGTTTATTAGGATATATATATATATAGAGAGAGAGAGAGAGAGAGTAGTATAGAACAGAAAAGAGAAAATGCACTTGGATAACCTGAACGTATACGAAGAACAAAGAAAAATAGAGTATGTACCTATGTGTGATGATGTCATATAACAGCGATGGTAATGAGAGAGGAAAAGAAAGAGGTCATGACATTACTCAACAGAATCAAAGATAATATTACGAAAAGAATGTAAAAGAAAAACATTGAAACTTTGTTTCTTTATTTCGTACATTGAAGCTATTTTCCTCGGAAAACCGAATCGCCATGAAAGAGTTAAAGTACCATACCTATTCGTATTTTGACTGCTAAACGCTAAAGAGTTCTATAGAACTGGCAGAACTTTTCTGTTTTAGTATCTTTGAATGGAGAATTTTTTTTTTTAAGTTCAGCGTTTTTAGCAGAATCTCTCAAGATTCAGTGTTATTGAGTTCATTAAGTTTGGGCAGATAACATTTTTGGACAGAGAATCTTCAATGGGTTACTGTTACTGACTAGAACCTTCTATGGTTCATCGTCATTGAACAAAACCCTTCATGGTTTCGCATTTTAGGACAGAACCATGTATAGATCAGATTGTTGGGCAGAAAACCTTTCATGGTTCAGGATTACTGACCAGAACTTTTAAAGGTTCTGCATGTGGTTCTGAACCATTTAATAGTTCTGCAACACTCTATTTACTCAGAGTAGGATTAAGGCTATCTACAGGTCATCGTCAGTTATCAAGAAAATACACTAAGGTTTACATGCATCACATCGATATATGTTTTTGAGAATTTTGTTTTATTTATCAATATTCATCTAGCCCATCTTGATTGTTCCTCTAGATACGTAACTTCTAATATTTTTCCGCTACTTCTAGTGAAAAATTAGTATTACATCACGATCTGGAAGTCAATAATTGCTAGGTAATGAAATTATCTACCAACATGCCGGCATCTTGCCACACACAGAAGTGAATTGAACAGCATAATATAAAAAAATTCAGTGTATTTCTTTTAATAACTCACGGTGGTCGCTAAATAGTTTTAATCTTAATACTGTAAGCTATTACATGCGAGACGGCATTAGTAAACATGCAATTAAATAAGGTTAAAATCCACGACTCTTTATCAGATATAAACTATGCTTCACTCTATCCGTCTCATAGAGACAGACAGAGCGAATGCACAAACTCGCCATACATTATGCGGTGCCTCTTACATACACATTGTTTGATACATTCGTAAATCTGAGTTTTTTTGCTTATGATCTTTGTATTGAAGTGAACAATAAATACAATATTT
>CAJNSZ010000597.1:47265-60638 GCA_905329745.1 Rotaria sp. Silwood2
TGAGACTAATAATCTCATCAATGATGAAATATCGATAGCAATCGATAGGATCGATTGTACTATCCTCCGAATTTGCCGATACTTCTTCCACCATTCTATAATCCTTTGAAAATTCAGCATTCGAGTCTGATTCTATTTTGCCCCAGACTTGTGAATCCACATCATCATCCGTAACTTGTTCCTCGAAGCTTGACGATTCAAATTACATTCTAGCAAACTCATCATCCAAAGAACTCACATCACTCAGTGAGTTACCGCTGTCTTCTGTATCGGTTTCTTCAAACGGCACGTAAATCAGCGCAAAATTTCAGTTGTTTATATGTAATTTTTGTGTATAGTTAGTGGAAGTGAGTTCAGTTTATTCGGATATATATATATAGAGAGAGAGAGTAGTATAGAACAGAAAAGAGAAAATGCACTTGGATAACCTGAACGTATACAAAGAACAAAGAAAAATAGAGTATGTACCTATGTGTGATGATGTCATATAACAGCGATGGTAATGAGAGAGGAAAAGAAAGAGGTCGTAACATCACTCAACAGAATCAAAGATAATATTACGAAAAGAATGTAAAAGAAAAACATTGAAACTTTGTTTCTTTATTTCGTACATTGAAACTATTTTCCTCGGAAAACCGAATCGCCATGAAAGAGTTAAAGTACAATACCTATTCGTATTTTGACTGCCAAACGCTGAAGAGTTCTATAGAACTGATAGAACTTTTCTGTTTTAATATCTTTGAATGGAGAAATTGTTTTTAAATTCAGCGTTTTTATCAGAATCTGTCAAGATTCAGTATTATTGAGTTCATTACGTTTGGGCAGATAACATTTTTGGACAGAGAACCTTCAATGGGTTACTGTTACTGACCAGAACCTTCTATGGTTCATCGTCATTGAACAAAACCCTTCATAGTTTCGCATTCTAGGACAGAACTATGTATAGATCAGATTGTTGAGCAGAAAACCTTTCATGGTTCAGGATTACTGACCAGAACTTTTAAAGGTTCTGCGCGTGGTCCTGAACCATTAAATAATTCTGCAACACTCCATTTTACTGAGAGTGGGATTAAAGCTATCTACAGGTCATCATCAGTTATCAAGAAAATACATTAAGGTTTACATGCATCACATCGATATATGTTTTTGAGAATTTTGTTTTATTTATCAATATTCATCTAGCCCATCTTGATTGTTCCTCTAGATACGTAAGTTCTAATATTTTTGCGCTACTTCTAGTGAAAAATTAGTATTACATCACGATCTGGAAGTCAATAATTGCTAGGTAATGAAATNAAAAGAATGTAAAAGAAAAACATTGAAATTTTGTTTCTTTATTTCGTACATTGAAGCTATTTTCCTCGGAAAACCGAATCGCCATGAAAGAGTTAAAGTACCATACCTATTCGTATTTTGACTGCTAAACGCTGAAGAGTTCTATAGAACTGGCAGAACTTTTCTGTTTTAGTATCTTTGAATGGAGAAACTTTTTTAAGTTCAGCGTTTTTAGCAGAATCTCTCAAGATTCAGGGTTATTGAGTTCATTAAGTTTGGGCAGATAGCATTTTTGGACAGAGAACCTTCAATGGGCTACTGTTACTGACCAGAACCTTCTATGGTTCATCGTCATTGAACAAAACCCTTCATGGTTTCGCATTCTAGGACAGAACCATGTATAGGTCAGATTGTTGAGCAGAAAACCTTTCATGGTTCAGGATTACTGATCAGAACTTTTAAAGGTTCTGCACGTGGTCCTGAACCATTAAATAGTTCTGCAACACTCTATTTTACTCAGATTGGGATTAAGGCTATCTACAGGTCATCATCAGTTATCAAGAAAATACACTAAGGCTTACATGCATCACATCGATATATGTTTTTGGGAATTTTGTTTTATTTATCAATATTCATCTAGCCCATCTTGATTGTTCCTCTAGATACGTAAGTTCTAATATTTTTGCGCTACTTCTGGTGAAAAATTAGTATTATATCACGATCTGGAAGTCAATAATTGCTAGGTAATGAAATTATCTACCAACATGCTGGCATCTTGTCACACACAGAAGCGAAATGAACAGCATAATATAAAAAATTTCAGTGTATTTCTTTTAATAACTCACGGTGGTCGCTAAATAGTCTTAATCTCAATACTGTAAGCTATTACATGTGAGACGACATTAGTAAACATGCAATTAAATAAGATTAAAATCCACGGCTCTTTATCAGATATAAACCACGCTTCACTCTATCCGTCTCATAGAGGCAGACAGAGCGAATGCACAAACTCGCCATACATTATGCGGTGCCTCTTACATACACATTGTTTGATACATTCGTAAATCTGAGTTTTTTGCTTATGATCTTTGTATTGAAGTGAACAATAAATACAATATTTAAAATCTTTGACTGTCAATACTAAAATAAAAACATTATCATCTCTTGGGAATGAGACATTTCGCACCAACTTTTCATTCCGATCTCCTCACATTAGAAAAAAAGACACGGTGTTCGGAATTAAGTGAACGGGAGTTCGGCGTGACAAAAATCAACCAAAAGTTAAAAGAACACGGTGTTCGTAATGAAAGTTGTTCAGAAGATCGTAACGAACAGCGACAGTTTTTTTTTAAACCCTGAAATTTGACTGGAGTTTGGAATAAGAATAACCGGGAGATCGTAACAAGAAAAGCAGGAAGATTGTAATGAAAAAAGACAGGTTGTTCGAAAGTGTGTTTAAGTTTGCTCTTTTTTAAGAGATGTGAGATGGCTCACTGGTTTTTATTTTAAGATCGTACACAAATGACGTCCTGATGAACACAATACATCTTTTTCAACACAAAGAAAACAGAACTTAGAGGAAGAGATAGAACAACATACAAGAAACAGCTTTCATCGATATACCATTTCTTGATGCAGCAGCACTATAAATAGAAGAAAGAGAGATAACAATTAAAAATTAGTGCATAAAAGTCTTAACGGTTTGCGTATTATTAAAGCTGTCGTAACAACAGAAAGATAAAAAGCTTGAAGGTCGTTACGAAATCCTTGTAGTCTTTTTTTTAAATTCATCCACAGCGTTAGGCATTCTTTATAAGTTGAAAACAAAGACTAAATACTTACTCATGCAAGACAGATGTATCATCCTTATTTTCATCATTCTCTTCATTTTCTGATATACGACCACGTTTTTTAGCAACAGAAACTCTGGTTTTTGATTTACTTAGTCTTGAAGCAACGGCAGACTGGGATAATGATGACGATGAAGAAGCAGCAGCATTACCATTTGTTCTAACTCGAAGACGATCTGGCATAGGAGTTAAACGTGTTATTGCTGCTCTTAATGAACTTTGTTGTGAACCTGTATTTACTGAATCTTCACTGCCTGTACTATGACGATTAGAAGGTAAGGAAAAAGCAGTTGAAGTTATTGTTGTTGCGATTACAGTGGCTAATGTATGTTTTTGTGTTTGTTGACGTGCTCTCAATGTTGTAACATCATAATCTAGTTTTGTACAATTCTGTGTAGCAATAGCATTTGCATTTAATAATCTGGAAATAAATCCACAATGTGCTCTTCAAACGTAGAACTTCTTATTTAATGCGAAAGTTGTATAATCAGCAACGATTGGTAATTGTCCATTATTTTTTAACACTCTAAGTTAAAATGTGTGGCATTTTTGTGTTGTACAATTTCGTGTCGTAAGATAGCTAAGAAGATTGTGTTACACTTTAATGTGTCGTGGCAGATGTGTCGCAAAATTGAATGTGTCGTAGAATTAGATAGGTTCGCCAGTGTAGTAAATAAACATATTATTGANAAAACCGAATCGCCATGAAAGAGTTAAAGTACCATACCTATTCGTATTTTGACTGCTAAACGCTGAAGAGTTCTATAGAACTGGCAGAACTTTTCTGTTTTAGTATCTTTGAATGGAGAAATTTTTTTTTTAAGTTCAGCGTTTTTAGCAGAATCTCTCAAGATTCAGTGTTATTGAGCAAAATCCCTCTGGTTCATTATTCTTAAGCACAGAATGTGTTATGGTTTGGGATTTTTGGACGGAATCTCTTAGGGTTCATTATTCTTGTGCAGACAATGTTTTACGATTCAGAATTTTTGAGACAGAACCCATTGAGTTCATTAAATTTGGGCAGATAACATTTTTGGACAGAGAAACTTCAATAGGCTACTGTGACCCTTACATACACATTGTTTGATACATTCGTAAATCTGATTTTTTTTGCTTATGATCTTTGTATTGAAGTGAACAATAAATACAATATTTAAAATCTTTGACTGCCAATACTAAAATAAAAACATTATCATCTCTTGGGAATGAGACATTTCGTACCAACTTTTCATTACGATCTCCTGACATTAGAAAAAAAGACATGGTGTTCGGAATTAAGTGAACGGGAGTTCGGCGTGACAAAAATCAACCAAAAGTTAAAAGAACAGGGTGTTCGTAATGAAAGTTGTTCAGAGGACCGTAACGAACAGCGACAGTTTTTTTTTAAACCCTGAAATTTGACTGGAGTTTGGAATAACAATAACAGGGAGATCGCAACAAGAAAAGCAGGAAGATTGTAATGAAAAAAGACAGGTTGTTGGAAAGTGTGTTTAAGTTTGCTCTTTTTTAAGAGGTGCGAGATGGCTCACTAGTTTTCATTTATTCTAGATTTTATGAAAAAGAAAGAAAAAGTTCTGTAATGGTTGTGAATATTAGAATAAATCACTTACGATGTCCAGGTAAATTGGATTACGAACATCTGGCTTTTTGTCGTCCCGATTCTCCGACACTACTTCACATATAGTAACAACCATTCTATTCCGAATTCCCGGTGAGACTCTCCCAATTTCCCTGTTTCTTGCAAATACGATCTCCTAGTCAAAATGAATTACGAACTCCTGGTAAATCTTTTTAAGAGAAAAAATCATTTCCGAACACCCGGTCACATGTCCGGAAGTTTGGAATACCTAGTGCAAACTGTCTTTCATCCTTATCTCTTTATGCACTTCTACATATAACAAAAGGAAACATATAAAAAAATTATTATAAAAGGCAGCATCATCACACTACTTTAATTAAACTGATCTATCTTCAAAATAAGGAGCCTGTTTGAAGAATTTTTTTCTATATTGGATAACTCAAATTGTTGACAGCAAAACATCTATCGAATATTTCGTTTAATATAGCATATATATATTCCCAGAAAAATAAAGAACAACTACGTCACTCTCAAATTTGTCTTCACTTTTCGTTATCACGTCACGTCATCTATTTTTGCTATAATTTTCAAACGGCTAGTTCAAACGAACTCATAAGTTCAGAGGTTTTGGAATAGGCAAAGACACTTCTTCCAACGAAAAAATGTACCTTCTGAGCAACCTGATTCCTGAGAAAAGTTAATCAAATAGTGGCGAAAATGTTATCGCATTACGCTTGAACAAGCCATATACGGATCTATAGTGGTGTAAGCCAAGAAGCCATATAAATGCCCGCAAATAAAATGCATTTAGATAACAAAATAGCGTCTCCAAATACATTTGAATCTGTTTTTGGCTGAATTGAAACTTAATTATAATGCCATTTCTCCCAATTACGACTTTCTCGAGACGTTTCAACCACCAAAACATTGTAGAGCTTTACACGAACTCCAACCCACATTGTCTACGTTTCCATTATAATTCGGTTCAAATGTAGCGATCATGTCTTTTCCAGCGCGGAACTATTATGAAACAATTGCGATACAAAACTAAAAGAAGTCAGCTATAGTCATTGATTGGTTCCGCAAAGCTAAATCTAAAAAGCTCTAGCACGCCAGGAACCACAGAGAACGAGCATCTGTATGGAAAACTCAAAATAATTCGCTTCGCGTATCAACCAGATCATTTTAGAGTACATTGACAAGCAATTTACACAAAAGCTCAAACAACTGATCACCTAGTTACTGAACACTCTCTAAAGCTATTCGATAATCACACGGTCATTAAGAGCGACGGAAGTTTGAGACACATTACCTTAAATTGTATAAATGGGAGAGCAAGAGATTAGGAGCGGGGATGGCACTTTAAAAGTTACAGTTAAAGTACCGCACTTCAACTATAAATTTCCAAGTAAAATTTTAAGTGGTACTTTAAACTTTAAAAGTTAAAGTTAAAGTGACCATACTTTAAACTTAACCCTTAAAACATTTCACGTTAAAGTAAACCTTTTCTTATAAAACAAAATTTTTCCCAAAAATTCATAAAAATCAATAAATATTTAAGCACCCAAAACTTTTCATGCACCATGAAACCAGTGTATCCGTAAGTAATCATTAACTATATATTGGGAGTACCGTTGAGTCATCATATACTGTATATTTGGGGACCCTTAGATAATCATATACTGTATATTCGGGGTACCCTTGAGTCATCATATACTGTATATTTGGGGTACCCTTGGGTCATCATTTATTGTATATTGGGAGTACCCTTGGTTCTTCATATACTATATAGTGCGGGTATCCTTGGGTCATCATATACTGTATATTGGGAGTACCCTGGGGTCATCATGTACTATATATTGGGGATACCTTTGTGTCATGATATGGCATATATCGGGGGCACCCTTAGGCCATCATTTACTATAATTTGGAGGCATCATTGGGTTATCATATACTATATAATAATGGTAGCCTTCGATAATCAACTACTATGTAAAGAGGGGTTTCAAAGGTCATTCACCGGGATATAGGGGTGCTGTCCATACGCCATGAGCTTCTATATAATGGGGTGGGTCTCAATAGTTCACGAACTACTGTATAACAGGGTACCTATCGATCATCTGGTATTATATAATAGGAAGATTCATTAACTTTCGAGCGCAATAGAAAGTGGGCATTCATTACTAGTCGTGTCGTTTATCGTAGAGATGCGCATAAATGGTCATATAGTATCGGATGCTGGTAAGCATTTTTGTAGATCATCTATAAAAGTGACCTTTTGGTAGTTCACCACGAACTGTATAGAGATAGTTTACTTAAGTTCTCCTATGAAATGTTGAGATTGTTTCTCATATTTCTTCAGAGCTTTCGGAGAGGAAGTAGCCGGTTAAGGATAACACTATGATGTTTGTGTGTAATTTTCGTGTTTGGAACGTGTGTGCGTTTGTTGAGTACATGTTCTCTTCACTTATGGCTTAATAGCATTACGATAATCTTTTATAGTGTTTGGAATCACTCTCCACAGTTTCTCCATCGATCACCGTTTTAGAATTTTATGATTTCAATTGTGTTACGTTGTTTGTTTTATATATGATAGTGACGCCTTTCAAAGAATCCCTGTATCCTCCGTAGACGTGATCCGTGCCCTGTATCTGTGCTTTTTTAAATAGCGCGATCGTGTATGCTCTGGTAGCACAGATATGTATACATCGGTTTGTTCTTTTTTTTGTCTCTCTAGTAATAATCTTGACAGTAGCAGCACTAGGTTTTTTGTGTCGTGGGGCGTTTCGTTGTGGCTAGGAGCACCTTAGTGGAGGAGACTAGGGGCGCTTATGATTATAGAACGTAATATCAACTTATTGTTAAAAGTTTTATGCTGGGATAAACCTAAATTTTTTTGGGACTAGTACCGATCGCTCATATTGTGCCGCGCCGCTCGCTCCTCTGCTTCCCCCTGAAATCCGCCACTGAATCTGGAATGTTTCTATTCTGAGTCCGTTAGAGAAGCAGTAGGGATTCAGTGTGATGGGAAAATGTCGAAATGCAAATAGTGAACTCAAAAAGTATCGGAAGAAATGACGTGTCCTGAAAATGGCCACTCTAATCACTTGCAGTTCATTGTTATTGTTTTATAATTCTTATAAAGCAGGTTGTTATCTAGTAGTAATAGAAATGNTCAATACTAAAATAAAAACATTATCATCTCTTGGGAATGAGACATTTCGCACCAACTTTTCATTACGATCTCCTGACATTAGAAAAAAAGACATGGTGTTCGGAATTAAGTGAACGGGAGTACGGCGTGACAAAAATCAACCAAAATTTAAAAGAACAGGGTGTTCGTAATGAAAGTTGTTCAGAAGACAGTAACGAACAGCGACAGTTTTTTTTAAGCCCTGAAATTTGACTGGAGTTTGGAATAACAATAACAGGGAGATCGCAACAAGAAAAGCAGGAAGATTGTAATGAAAAAAGACAGGTTGTTCGAAAGTGTGTTTAAGTTTGCTCTTTTTTAAGAGATGTGAGATGGCTCACTAGCTTTTATTTATTCTAGATTTTATGAAAAAGAAAGAAAAAGTTCTGTAATGGTTGTGAATATCAGAATAAATCACTTACGATGTCCAGGTAAATTGGATTACGAACATCTGGCTTTTTGTCGTCCCGATTTTCTGACAGTACTTCACATATAGTAACAACCATTCTATTCCGAATTCTCTGTTTTTTGCAATTACGAACTCACAGTAAATTTTTTTAAGGCAAAAAATCATTCCCAAACAGCAGATTACATGTCCGGAAGATCGGAATACCTAGTGCAAAATGTCTTTTGCTCTCATCTCTTTATGCAGTTATACATATAACAAAAGGAAGCATATATAAAAAAATTATTATAAAAGTCAGCATCAGCACGTTACGTTAATTAAACTGATCTATCTCCAAAATAAGGAGTCTGTTTGAAGAATTTTTTTCTCCATTGGATACCTCAAACTGTTGACAGCAAAACGTCTATGGAATATTTCTTTTAATATAGCATATATATATCCGCAGAAAAATAAAGAACAACTATGTCACTCTCAAATTTTTCTTTACTTTTCGTTATCACGTCACGTCATCTATTTTTGCTATAATTTTCAAACGGCTAATTCAAACGAACTCATAAGTTCAGAGGTTTTGGAATAGGCAAAGACACTTCTTCCAACGAAAGAATGTACCTTCTGAGCAATCTGATTCCTAAGAAAAGTTAATGAAATAGTGGCAAAAATGTTATCGCGTTATGCTTGGACAAGCCGCATACGGATCTATAGCCATGTAAGTCAAGAAGGCATTTAAATGTCCGCAAATACATTTGAATCTGTTTTTCACTGAATTGGAATTTAATTATATTGCCATTTCTCCCAATAACGAGTTTCTCGAGACATTTCAAACGCGAAAGCATTCTAGAGCTTTATACGAACTCCAATCGATATCGTTTACGTTTTCGTTATGATTCGCTTCAAATGTAGCGATTTTGTCATTTCCAGCCCGGAACTATTATGAAACAAATGAGATACAAAGCCAAAAGAAGTCAGCTATAGTCATTGACTGGTTCAGTACAGCTAAATGTAAAAGCTCTAGCAAGCCAGGATGGATAGAGAATGAGGATTTGTATGGAAAACTCAAAATAATTCGATTCGCGTATCAACTAGGGGCAGACCAGCTCAGCTCACGGACTCCGTTCAAATGAGCTAAAGAGCTGCTCGAACAGTTCTTCTCAGCGAACTGAACCGTTTCCAAACAGTTCGTTTCAAATGAGCTGAACTGTTCGAACAGCTCATTTGAACGAACCGAACTTTTTTCAGGGGTACCTATATGCCCTCAAGGGCTACTATATAGGGGTACCCATAGATCCTCAAGGGCTACCAGAGAGAGATTCGGCCTAATCCTAGGGTTATCGAGGACGCTCTATCGATTGATGGGTATATGTGGGGGTCCCGGTCGTTTCCTTTGTGGTGAAATAGAATCTCGCCATCTGATTGGTCGAAAACTTAACCTGAATCTCAAGATACCCCTATAGGATAGCCCTTGAGGACCTACTGGTGCCGCTATAGGGTAGGCCTTGGGGACCTATGAGTATCCGTCTAAGGTAGCCCTTGAGGATCTATGGGTATCCCTCTAAGATAGCCCTTGAGGACCTATGGATACCCCTACAAAAAGTTCGGTTCGTTCAAATGAGCTGTTCAAGCATTTCAGTTCGTCTCAGTGAGCTTTTTCAACAGCTCATCATTTTTGAGCGTGAGCTGAGCTTGTCGACCCCTAGTATTAACCAGATGATTTTAGAGTACATTGACAAGTAATTTACAAAAAAGTGAAACAATTGATCACCTAGTTATTGAACACTCTCCAAAGCTATTCGATAATCACACAGTCATTAAGAGCAACGGAAGTTTGAGAAATATTACCTTAAATTGTATAAAGGGAAGAGGGAGAGGTTAAGAGAAACTAATCATTTGATGAACATTGTTAATGATTTATGAGAATAGCCAGTTATTTTTAAGCAAAAAAGGTTGTTTGTGAATCGAAACGCATTATTCATCTTCAAAATTGGTTTAGAGTTTTAGTCCGATAGGAGACACTGAAGAAAAATGAAGTTGATCGATAGCAGAACGCAAGAGTAAACGTCGATCGAGCACTGAACTCGTTACAAAGGTACTTCACAGACTTGTTTGAAAACAAGATGGAGAAGAGATGGTACCACGTTCAAACAAAATGAGAGCGATGTATTCTATTTGAAAAATTAACAAGATGGAAAGAATCTTCTCTCAGGAATAATGATCAATTCTGTCGCCCATTTCGAAAAAAAAGTCGGGTAAGTATTTTTTGAATAATTTTTGGTAGAAAGAAGATGGAGACCTACCCTTTTCACCGTTAGAAAGACGCTTAGTTAGCACATCGATCCATATAAACTTGTTGGAATTCAGTTCACAAACAAGTAACGACTCATGATCATCTTAAGAAAACAAGCTGTTGTTTCGTGAAAATTAAATGAATGTTAAACTTTAAGAAGTGAATTAGAATTGCCAGCTGACGAGCTCCAAATCTGCAAAAGCCCGAACTTTTTGTATCAATTCGTTCAAAAGTTATGAGCCAAGTACTAATGACATCTGACCGATTTTTTGTCAAATTTTACCTTGCGCAAAGTATCNTGTTCGTAATGAAAGTTGTTCAGAAGACCGTAACGAACAGCGACAGTTTTTTTTTAAACCCTGAAATTTGACTGGAGTTTGGAATAACAATAACCGGGAGATCGTAACAAGAAAAGCAGGAAGATTGTAATGAGAAAAGACAGGTTGTTCGAAAATGTGTTTAAGTTTGCTCTTTTTTAAGAGATGTGAGATGGCTCATTAGTTTTTATTTATTCTAGATTTTATGAAAAAGAAAGAAAAATTTTTTGTAATGGTTGTGAATATCAGAATAAATTACTTACGATCTCCAGGTAAATTAGATTACGAACATCTGGCTTTTTGTCGTCCCGGTTCTCCGACACCACTTCACATATAGTAACAACCATTCTATTCCGAATTCCTGGTGACACTCTCCCGATTTCCTTGTTTTTTTGCAAATACGATCTCCTAGTCAAAATGAATTACGAACTCCAGGTAATTTTTTTTAAGACAAAAAATCATTTCCGAACACCCGGTCACATGTCCGGAAGTTTGGAATACCTAGTGCAAAATGTTTTTCATCCTTATCTCTTTATGCACTTCTACATATAACAAAAGGAAACATAAAAAAATTATTATAAAAGGCAGCATCATCACGTTACTTTAATTAAACTGATCTATCTTCAACATAAGGAGCCTGTTTGAAGAATTTTTTTCTCCATTGGATACCTCAAACTGTTGTCAGCAAAACGTCTATGCAATATTTCGTTTAATATAGCATATATATATTCGCAGAAACATAAAGAACAACTACGCCACTCTCAAATTTTTCTTCCCTTTTCGTTATCACGTCACGTCATCTATTTTTGCTATAATTTTCAAACGACTAATTCAAACGAACTCATAAGTTCAGAGATTTTCGAATAGGCAAAGACACTTCTTCCAACAAAAGAATGTGCCTTCTGAGCAACCTGATTCCTGAGAAAAGTTAATGAAATAATGGCGAAAATGTTATCGCGTTATGCTTGGACAAGCCGCATACCGATCTATAGCCGTGTAAGTGAAGAAGGCATTTAAATGCCAGGAAATTAAATGCATTTAGATAACAAAATGGCGCCTGCAAATACATTTGAATCTGTTCTTGGCTGAATTGAAACTTAATTATAATGCCATTTCTCCCAATTACGACTTTCCCGAGACGTTTCAAACACGAAAACATTCCAGAGGTTTAGACGAACTCCAACCGACATTGTCTACGTTTCCGTTAGGCTTCCCTTCACTTGTAGCGATCTTGTCTTTTCCAGCGCGGAACTATTATGAAACAATTGGGATACAAAACTAAAAGAAGTCAGCCAGAGTCATTGACTGGTTCGGCAAAGCTAAATGTAAAAGCTATAGCAAGCCAGGAAGGACAGACAACGAGCATTTGCATGGAAAACTCAGAATAATTCGGTTTGCGTATCAACCAGATGATGTTAGGGTATATTGACAAGCAATTTACAAAAAACGTCACACAACAGATCACCTAGTTACTGAACACTCTCCAAAGCTATTCGGTAATCACACGGTCAATAAGAGCGACGGAAGTTTGAGAAACATTACCTTAAATTGTATAAATGGAAGAGGGAGAGGTTAAGGGTAGGAGTGGCACTTCAACTTTACTTTAAAGCTAAAGTTTACAGCATGGCTTTAAACTTTAAAAGTTAAAGTTAAAGCAGTGCACTTTAAACTTTAAACTTTGAAGTTAAAGTTAAAGTGATCATACCTTAAACTTTAACTTCAAAAAATCAAAAGTTAAAGTAAACCTTTTCCTATAAAACAAAATTTTTCTTAAACATTGATAAAAATGAATAAACACTTAAGCAACCATAACTCTTCATGCACTATGAGACGAATGCATCCGTAAGTAAACTTCAGCTATATATTGGGACTACCTTTGCGACATCAGCTACTATATATAGGTGGTACCCCTGGGTCATCATATACTCTACATTAGCGGTACCCTGATGTCATCATATACTGTATATTCGGGATACCCTTGGGTCACCATATACTGTATATTGGGAATACTCTTGAGTCATCATATACTATATATTGCGAATACCCTTGAGTCATCATATACTGTATATTGGACGTACCCTTGTGCCATCATACACTGTATATTGCGAGTACCCTTGGATCATCATTTACTATACATTGGGGGTATCCTTCAGTGATCATATACTATATATTGGGGGTATCCTTCAGTGATCATATACTGTATATTCGGGGTACCCTGAGGCATCATATACTGTATATTGCGAGTACCCTTCAGTCATCATATACTATATATTAGGGATACACTTGAGTCATCATATACTATCTATTAGGATACCCTTGGGTCATCATATACTGTATATTGCGAGCCCTTGGGGCATGATATACTATATGGGGGGGGGGGAATCCTTGAGTCATTGTATACTGTATATTCGGGGTACCCTTAGGTCATCATAGCCTGTATGTTTGGGGTACCGTTAGGTCATCATATACCGT